>CM062830.1:5656046-5771077 GCA_031772345.1 Himalopsyche anomala
CTCATATTATTGTTCTTGTCAGATTCATATTATATATATATACTAGCTGACCCGACGAACTTCGTACCGCCTCAGAATCAATAAATGTTGTGTTCATTTATTGGATGAGCTAAATTCAGTTTGAATGAATACTCAAAATGAATTAAGTTCAATAAATGTGCAAAATTAAAAATGAAAAGTATTTTAATTACATTGAAATGATGTTATTCACGTGGCACAGTCGATAGATTTAAAGGAATGCAGTGGACCAACGATTTGATTTTGAATTGTGAAGTTGAAATGATACACATCTTTGTTATTTGCTGCAAGAATTGCTCGTTCACTCAACCAATTATGATGTTTGTGATTAGCAATGATATTCAGGAACACTTTGTTGATTGTCCTTCGATGAGACGAAATTTCAAAAATTTGGCAAAAACGAAATCAATCCATTCGATTCGTCGACAGGAACACGGCCGTTACAGATAGTCAGCAAATGCTTGGAGAAATCTGCGTCAGATGGTCGTTTAGAAATGCAACTCGCATGTTTGTCGTTAGCTGAAGTTTCTTAACATAGCGCCACAGAGTCGATGTTTTAAGTCAAGCGTTTATTTCATCGGCAGCGGTCGATCTTGGAATAACTGGTAGTGTTTGGCGAAAATCGCCAGATAGTAGAATCATTGCGCCTCCAAAACATTTTGAGTCATTGCGCTGATCTTTCATAGTTCGGTTGAGTGCTTCCAATGCGGAGGAAAAATAAGCCACCATTTCCCTCATCAATTGCCTTCATTAAAGTATCGTACACTTTCTGTTAGGGGTTCAACAGTGGTACATTCGTTCGAAGTGATTGGTTCAATGCATCTCGATCATATTCACGTTTACGTTCCGATTTTCGATTGAAAGCGTCGTTCATTCCTCGATCTGGCGACGCATCATGCAGCGCATGAGGTAACACATATCTTCGATCAAAAGCAACGCCTGGTTATGTATCTCCTCATTCACCTCGAGATCGGGATTCCCTGAACTGACGCGAATTCGGTGTAAAGTGTCTTCGGACATGTCATCTTTGTACTTTTTCCACAATTCACGTGGATTCGATGGGAAGCATGTCGAAAAAAAGATAGCAAATAATGTGCGTATCTAACTTGGAGACGCAGAAACCATTGCTTCAGCGATTGTCATGTCCCAATGAGTTTAGTTTTCAAACAAATTGAGCTATTGACATGCGGCACGAAATGTTAGGCATACGACGCCATTGACAGTTCGTAATGATTCGAAATGTCGACCCGAAGGGAATTATTGGTTGTTTTTCAGATTTTTCATGTTCACAGAACTGAAAGACTCTTAGAAAACCATTCCGAGCACTCTTACTGATTGGTTTAGAAGTACTTGGCATAGCTAATACCTCTTTATTTCACTGTATTTTAAATAATAAAATTACATCTTCACAATGTTGACAAACGACTACTTTTGTTTGACAGTAACTGTCAAAGAAAGACTGTTGCTAAGAAATGTGTTGGTCTAGGATAAATTCGTCCTTAATGCTTGTCACCAACATAATGACAGGGATCTTTTCAAAATTATTCAAATAATACTTTTTTATAATTTTACGAAAGTTCATTCTAAATTTTCATATTTTTTATATTACGAAATGACATAAATTCTCATTATAACAAAGAATGCAACATTTTCCAAATCTTCAATATTATATTTATGAGATTATCTTTCATTAGAAAAAAAAAATATTTTTGTTTAATGTTCCACACATACAAACAGTTATACAGTCAATCCTGTTTTTATGCGGTATATGGGTTCCACGAAATATCGCAAAAAAAAAATCGCATAAAAAAAACTTGACTTCCATAGAAATAGTGGGGTGCGTTACTTAAATTTTAAAATCCGCATAACTTTGAAACAGCGAGTTAAAATATACACTAAATCGCAAAGTATAAGAAAATTAGGGGAAAACCACGGCGTAAAAATATTAAAAAATAGTCACTGTATTACAATTCTATGTGTGTTTTAAAGCATGTGGTTCTAAATCACTCTTTTTCAGAAGAAATAGTATGCGCATCAATTTCATAAAACTATGGTTGTTTTCTAACAATAAAATTAGTGATCAGAGTTTGTTCAGATTTTCTTTTTCGATAATTAATTGTTTATGCAGTTTGTTATACCCATATAGATAATATATTCTAAAGTTATCGTTGAAACTTGAATGCGCGATCAGAATTTGAATCATTTAGAAAGAAATGATCTTCTAATTTACTGAAAAGTTGGATACCTTCTTCAATTATTTTCGCAGTGAAGGAACTGGAATTTCTTTCAGTTCGTCATTGTTTTCTGGTTTTTTGTCAATAATTAAATTTAAATTATGAACATCTTCGTCACTTATAGCTTTATCTGTAAGTAATTCGTCGATATAATTTTCGCTAAAGGTATCAAACCTTTCTTCGCCAAGTTCAGGTGCTAAAGTAATCATTTCAGCTGATATTACCGATGCTTCAATGGTTTCATCGACTGTAACACACCTAATTAGGTGGACTCAATTCAGCGATGGCAGATGCAACATGATTTAAACAGTCCGAAATCGTATTTTTTTTTCAAATGTCGGTTGTGTTTATAATTCTCTCTATTCTATCCAATATACAACAATATATGCTCTCGATGTAATATTTAACATTTTTATATATCGTAAAATATGGTACATTTAAAAAAATGCATTTCTAAAAAACCGCATTACTTCGAAATCGCATAAAAAAACCGCATAAAAACAGGATTGACTGTATAAAGGGATCAAAAATAAAATAATGATTTGATAGTATTCTATGACAATATAATATACATGAAAAGTATACTGATTTTTTTTTACAAACCTTCTGATTTTATGTACTTTCATTCGTCTTTTCACATTTCAGTATATATTTTAGCGACGGTGATGAACATGAGACATAAATTCCTAAAAGTTTTTTTTTTGAATGGATATTGAAGATTTAGTTTCGATTTAGTTTAAAGTTGGCATTTCTAACTTGATTAACAAAATGCCTCACATGAGGTAACACATGTCTTCGATCTAAATCAAAGCCTGGTTATTTATCTCTTCATTCACCTCGAGATCGGGATTCCTTGAACTGACACGAATTCGATGTAAAATGTCTGTAAAATTAGCATGTCCCAATAAGTATAATTTTCAAGCAAATTGAGCTCTTGACATGCAAGTAGAAACATTCGTCATTTTTCGGATGAACTGTGTAAATGCGACCAAGAGCATTCGGGTGATCAGGAACCGCATCGCTTTGCTTTTGACGTTAAAATTTCTTCGATATAGCGTTCCAAGTGTAATAACGTGTCATCTCAGAGTAAAGCAACGTTCGTACAAAATATTGTTGTCAAAAATTTATCATACCTAATTATAAAGCCGCCTGTGTGGTCGAGTGGTCAACATCGTTGGCTACCGCTACGGAGGGCACGGGTTCGAATCCCGGTACGGGCAGTTTTATAAATTGATTTTTCAATTGATTTATGAATTTCTGTTCAAAGGCATGGATGTATGTGATGTCTTGAATTCCCCCCTCCTACCCATCCTATCCTATGAACGGGGCGTATAGAGAGCGATTAGCTAACCACTAGTCCTGTCCTTGCCCTTTCCTTCTATTCCTACTCTCTTTGGAAAAAGAGAGGTTGAGCAACTGAGTAACAAGCAGTTCTCGTAGAAAAAATTCTGTTGAGATAAACTCCATTAGGAGTCCATATGCTCCATATTGGGAGCGGACATGGAATAAAAAAAAAAAAAAATATAAACATAACCTTATTTCAATATTATCCGATTTTCTTTCGTTTTCATTTCATATCATCGATTTCTTTTATTCTTATCCATATTCTAAATTTAAAATTTCAGTCGTACGCAATAGAAGCAAAAACAAACAAATATAGAAAACAGTGCGATCTGGTGGATTTTTCTGAAACCAGCTTACGACATTTTATCGTTTGATGAAGCTATTCGTCATTTGAAAATTTTATTCTGTATGAAGATATTTATTTTCTTTATAATTTCTTTTCCGTGATATTTTTCCGATGTTTTAATGCTTATTCTGCTATTCTAGGTAAATAAAAATTTTATAAATCAAATATCATTGAAATCCTTGTAGTAGTTCTCGAGATATACGTGGTGTAACTCACCCCACTTTGTTTTATATATATAGATATGTTGTTTTAAAAATTTGTTTAAAAGTAAGATTCTATATATTGTAATAAAATATAAACATGTATGTAGTATAATTAATGCCAAATAAAGATTTTGACGATTATTTTTTTTAGATTTAGGGGACCATGGAATGAAAAAGTTTGGGAAGCACTGTTTTATACGATATTAGTTTGGCAAAAAAAAATACATATGAATTGTATGACGGTGAGTATGTTAGATTTCAACTGAACTGAATTTGATAAATTTATGAACACATTTCTTTCAATTGAAAAAAGTCATATTTCGAATATAAAATTCAACTAGATCAAGGAAATATTTTGAAACGTTATGTATGTGATCATACTTAAAAAAAACAGTTTGATATTTTTGAAATTGTGGCTTTGTTTTCAGTATGTTAACTATGACTAACTATGTTAGTACTGTCGTTTAAACATCCGTAAGATTAAAAAAATCAAAACACAGTAATAAATAAATAAAAAATTCCGTTCGTCTTCAAAAAGAAAAAGCGCAGAGGATTTGTATCCATGAAATTAAGAGTATTATAATGGCTAAATATTATAACACAGCGATAGCGAACATTTTCCCATGATTGTTCGAAATTTATTGAGAAAAAAACACGACACCGGTAAAATAATTTCATGCGGAAATTGAAATTGATTTTTTTTGTGTTCTTTGTTTGGTTTCGTTGCTCAAATGTGAAGGAAGGGTTTGAATGTTCGACTGAGAAAATTTAAATATGTTTTTTTGTAGATTTTGTCTGCATAGATGACAGCAATATTTTAATTTACTACTACACACCTATCATCTGATCTAAAAACGGGGTAAAGATTGAAAAGTTGGCTACTACCATTTTCTTAACTCCATAAGTTTCTCTTCATAAAATATAAATGTTTTTTGATGCTATTACAAATTGTTATCATTTGCTTGTAAGAGATTTTTTTTGAATTGTAGTCTTCTTTATCTATTATTTTCTTTCTATCTATAATATAAATTTCTATTAACAATAAATTGTTTCAACCTTTTTAGTTTTGCTTGGTTAAGTATAAGCAGCCCTGTAATAATGGAATTAATGTGACAGTGTTATATTTTTTTAACACAATTCCTTTCCACCAAGGATAATTGATTCTTTAAGGGTGATAATAAATAATTATTGAAAATAATATAAACGTAATGGGTAATAGCGTAACGCTTGCATTCTGCCGGTACTGCTTTACGGTTGCGAATCATGGCACCTAACGAAGATTCAGAAAAACCGTATACTGAGCTTCGAGAACAAATGCCTGTGTCGGATAATGGGGGTGAGGTGGTTTGATTTTGTGAGGAATTCAGAGATAAGGGAGCGTACAAAACAGCGTCCTGTCACATCAGTGGTTATGGAGAGACGTTGGGACTGGCTGGGTCACTTGCTGCGGATGCCTCCGGAAAGCCTCAATCCTGCCTGCCTCTTCGTTCGACCTGTGGGATTCCGGCGCCCCGAACGTCCGTCGGGTACTATCTATAGGATGTACTCGGCGGAAATGAGAGATGCTGGCATGTCATGGGAGGAAGCAAAGCAATTGGCGGGAGACAGGGAAACATGGAGGTGCTCCACATAGGGAGCGAACATGGCCAAAGAAGAAGAATCGGTAATATTCTTACGAATAGCTTTAAAGCGTATAGCGCGTTCATTAACAGTATACGTGCCACTGGTTCGATATCACTGATATAGTTCGTACTGTACGGCTTGGTATGATTGATGAAGGTTCTTATGAATTGGGTTATCAAGGCTTTGTGCAAAGACGTATGCTTAGGGCATCCAAATACCCGCCAAAATGCATTAGCTGGTTTTCGGGTATTTTTTAATAAACTAACCGAGTACCAACCGGTTCCGGGTAATTTTTGTCAACTATCATATACTGACCTAGAGTTCAAATTTATAATATACTAAGTATATTTAAAATATATACAAAAATATAATAGAATTACAAAAGTGATTTATTTACTATCAATACATTTTTTTAAAATATGTTTTTAGCAGATGTATAATTGTTAATCGAAGTATCCATGTAAACACATATAGTTTAAATAAACTAAAAATAATGATACTGATAGATATAGAAAACGAAAACACTATTCATTTATATTTTACTAAATATTTACGAATGGTCAAAGAAGAAATATTTACGAAACTTAAAAATAAATATTTTAAAAATATTTCATATTTTATGGAACTTATTTATGAAAAATAATTAGTAACGGAAAATATGCGTTCACTTGACGCTGAATTATATTCAATACATACCAAGCAATGAAAAAGATTGTCGAGCACTGAACTTCAACTGAACTAGTTTTTGCAAAATAAAAGTATATCCAGAGAATTTTAATCTTGAAAAGATACGTGTCTTATATGAAGAAATCAAATATCAAATTTATAATAAAATAACCGGGAACCCGTTAGAAATTATCCGGTTTTCGGTCATTTTAAAAATATGAGGGTATCCGGGTCGGAAGCCCTACGAATACTGTTCCACCAAAATAACAAGTAATGAACACAAAGAAGATTTGATTGCAGCTGTAATTTGACATAGACAATAAATCTTAATAATTTCTACCACAAACTACAACATGTTAATAAAAGTAATTGAGAATGGATGCTATTTACCAGTTTGTTTTTTAACTGGAACACTTTAGTTTTTATTTTTATTACTGTGGTTATTATTGTAAAGAGTTTATCTCAATATTTATGGTGTCTAAATTTCCTCTATAAAACACCGAGGTTAGCAGTAAAGATTCTGAAGACTCAGCTTACATATGTATTCTTCCGATATAGTGACGTTCCTAGGCTATCTGCTGCCCCTAGGCAACCCCTAAAATAGCGCCCATTTTCTTTCATTCCTTCCCATTATTCTAAGAATAAATATACACATATATAAGTTCAAATACTCTACTCACTTACACATATTCAAACAAATCTTTTGTCACTTATCCCGTTTTGCTTTCAGGTGATTCATAGTATGCACCTTATTGACAAAGATCCTCACAAATAAATATGATCCAAAAGCCCACATTATTGTTCAATAATTATGAAAAAAAAACTATTACCTTCATTACACATCATAAAAAATAGTATAAATTTTAAATGTACTTAAATATCTAAATCATATTCGTGTCAAAAATATTTAGTAATTTAAAAAATCTGTGATCATTTGCCGTTACCTAAGACTTGCTGCCCCTAGGCAACTGCCTCAGGACCTCCTTGTTCCTAAATCTTAATTATAGTTCTTAAAAATATGATAAAAAACCACAAAATTTCATTTAAATTAAATTGGAATAATTGACGTCTATAAACCGTTCTTTTGTATTTAATTCGACGAAATTGGACACCGTATAAATAGGATGTCATGAGAAAATATAATATAGAAAGAGGGACACGGACTATAAGACTTAGTTGATATAGAGATATAAAGATTATCAAGCCAAAATGAAAAAAGAATCAATATATTCGTGCAGAAACCACATTATAATAAGCTATTGCTCCCAGGCACATTAGTTGAACATTTGCAACATGGCTGTTTATTTCCCAGATGACATCGAGAGTCGTGACGTTTTCGTGTCAATGGCTGCACGATTTTTAACTTTATCACCTAATTGTAACCATTTTCAATAACCAAGCACAATAGAACAACACCACTTCCTGTTGTTATATCTTCTATTTAGAAAACTTATTCGTTACGTTTTTGTAATGCCAATGAATCATAAAAACTATACAAATATATAAAACAATGCTTGGTATAATTGTAATTATGTATCGTGACCATTATTTTTTAAATACAGATTAATTTTAAGCGCGAATATAAATGATTGGCAACTGATAAAATGTAGAAAATATTACCAACCTGTAAGTAACGATTCAGTTAGTTTAAGTATATTTTTTTTTGTATTTTGTAATATCTTTTATTTTACTTTACATTTATTATATTATACACAAGAAATGTCAGTAGGAAAATAGATTGTACAATCATTTTAAACAGACCATTTTAAAATGGTTACCAGTGGGATGTAGATATCAATTTTTCTCAAGTTGGCTCGATGATGTATTTTTGACGTATGAAAAAAAAACAATTACAGCCCACAAAAATAGCTTTTCTCAAATTAAATTGTGAGTAAAAGATTTTTTTCTACATTACATATAAAAGGTTTAAGGTCAGAAGTAGGTTAAAGTTTCAATTTACGTGCTCGGTATAATGTTTCACTGTAGATATCATATAAAGAACTGGAGCAAGGTCATATAAAAAGAAGGGTTCCTGTAAAACTGGCGGGATAACACTTCTAAGTAGCAATAACTACCTCCGTACTTCCATGACTGGAGTACAAACCGCCAAATTACGAATTTAATATACTGAAAACTAATACCAAACAGAACAGTATATTCAATGGCTGTTTTATTTAAATAAAGAACGATTTCATGAGTCGGGCAAAATGCCTTCGTATATAATTGTGAGTCAAAAAAATATCTGTTTCATATGTTTTACATTAGTTCGATTACGTTACGCGTGGTCGTTGTACTATCCTCTCGATTAGTTCCACACGATTTTTCCATTTCAATTACACAATATTCTTTTTTAAATCCATTTAACAAATATACTCAAAAAAGATATTCAATGCAAACTACGTGTTTTTTCTAAAGTCCAACGCTCTGGGATTGAAATTCCTGTCTTTACATTTACACTATAATTGTTATTTTTATATACGTCAAAGTTTTAGACATCTGTAATATTTTCAATCAATTTAATAAGTTCACAAACATAACTTTTAACCCTTACTTTCTTCTCGTTTCTTTGCACGACATTTTTATAATGTATTTGTATTCAATTGATATCACGAAAAAACACACGACAATTTGCATTGGAGAATAGTGTAATATATTTCAATAAAAATATGCAAACGAAGATAAAATACTTTCGATGGATTCGGCGGTAACTTTGTGGAAGTTCATTTTAATATAAAATAAAATTACTTAGATTATTCCACGTACTGTGTTACAAACTGTGACACGTGTTTCGCCTCTTTCAGAAGCATCCTCAGACAACTACTTTTGCAAATGCTTGCTTAAGTACGAATTCGAAATTTGACATTCGACATTAAGGATGCCTTTGAAAGAGGTGAAATACGTGTCACTGTTTGTAGCACAATACGTGGAATAATCTAAGTTATTTTATTTTATATTATTATGAAGATAAAATGTCTTATAATTAATTCAACGACCAATTTCAGAATGATACTACATAATATGTAAATATTGTTATAAGTAATCATGAAGTATCTTGTGGCTCTACTGAATACAATTTATTGAAGGGAGTTATCGGTCGTTGATGAAAACGGTAATATTCCAGACTTTTCGTAATTTCAGCACAGTACTTGACCATACCTAACGTCATCTCTTGAATACCGTTTTTAGTTATTGATGATGAAGATAAATAAACGAATGGTATTTTTTTTAGTAATATAATTGAGCCATTTAAAACGTATTTTTAAATTGCAAAGCAACAGGATAAAAACCGTGACAAAAATTCGCCATTTGTATTTGGGTTCGTGCGGAATTAAGTAGTGCTAGCTTATTCTCGGAAACCATCCTGTCTCCGTGGCCCGATACAATAAAGCGTGGGCATATCACCCCGCTGAGCCTGTTCTACAAGAGAAGAGATAGTAGTCGAGGAATCGTGCAGCTATTTTCACTGGTTTCGCGGCATGAATGGAACACACCTGAAGACACAGAGTAACAATTAGTGTGACCAGGACTTCATTAAAAAATAGAAACGTTATTTCATGTGGTTTCAAACGTTAGCGGGTGGACTTGGACCGATAGTCTTTAAGGACTAAGCGTTGACAAACAACTGAAAAAATTGAAAAAAAAATCAAAGCAAAGTTCGACCATCAGATCAACTCTACAGCGCCACAGTGCGTGTCTACGTTATACACATTAATTACAAAAAATTAATAAATTTAACTTAAAATAGTTTAATCAGGTAAATACTCTTTACTTTATCATATATATTCTCGTCAATGAAGATGGTGATAAGTGCCAACTGTCAGTTATACGCATCGATACATCTATTTTACCCATTTAAAGATAATAAAGTTCATTGGAGTTAAAACTAATACATTTTTTTTCAATTCTATACTTGAACCTTAGTGAGGAACAAAAAAATATTTACAGTCATATTTTAAGTGTGACCACGAATCGTATTGCTTGCCACTTTGGCAGATCAGAACAGTCATAAAATTGTCCACCTTTTGAACGCGGCCTTTAAATTTAACAATAAAATAATTTCTTATCATTTTGATATTATGTTTTATAAAGTTTATCCTCTGTTTCCAACAAGTTCCAGCAAAATTGTAATATTTCTATACTGGATCAGTAATATTAGATTGAACCAATCACAGATTGTGCAGCCAAAAAAAGTTTCTTCTACAATCCTGAATTTACTCTTGTATGATAGATTAAAATCGTATTTCTCATTGCAGAATATATTGTCAAACTATTAATTTTTATGAGATTGATGATTTATAAATTACATCGTTAAATATTTCTTTCATCTTGGCCGTTTTCAATACAGTCAGAAGCACACATATCTTCGAAGCGGGTGAAGAAATAGAGACACAGTAAGAAAACGACTTGTAGTTCGATAATCACTTTTTCTCTTTGTAAACATTATAGATATTCGTGACTTTGGATATATGTACATATATCATCATATACTTATACAGTGCATAAAAGTTTATATTATACAAGAGTTTGCGATGCAAACCCGTCAACCGAGTACAAAGAATGCACAAATGCCATAAAACTTGTCTTATAGTATGACAATTTGTGTTTGGTCATTTTTTAACGGATATGCACGATACCTGAAAATGTGGGCAAATTCCAAAGACAATTGAACGTGTGGTTGCAATATAGGGAACGTCATTAATTTGTTACCAACAGCATCTCGCGACTTGCAGCTATTATTGGAGTGGCGATGTTGAAACAAAGTTTTGCCGAAGGTTAAAATCGTGATCGATCCCCGCACCCCACGCGGTTAACTGTAACGAGATACGATTCTACCTCACTTCACTCCGCTCGGCTTGAATTAATTTTGCTCATTTCCGCAATGCTGCCTTCCATCCGCTGCCAACGTCACCCACCTGCGCATTCCTTCACCGGCACAGCGACCACTGCCGTCGCCCTATGTCCTATATGATTAACAACTGGTTCACTTAACAGTAATTTTCAACATACTCTAATTTTTCTCTACAAAATGTGGACTAGTCATAATTTTTTTTCTTTTGTTTACTTACGTAAGACCACAATTGTAGGCAAGATCAAGTAAGCTTTATGTAAAAATCACACTACGAACAGTTTATGATGACAACTGAAGAACACTTTTCTCAGTATTTGTAAAGGTTTTTATTAATCTTTCTCCTCATTCAAAGCCTTAAGTTAACAGATTCACACGCAGAAAATAAATATAACGACTAAGACCAGGGGTGGGAAACCTTTTCTTCTCTAAAGGCCGCATTCATTTTTCATCTTTCATTTCATTTTTCATTTCTCATTCGGACCTTTTTTTTAAGGTCTTTCAAGGATTTTCAAATCCAAAATGAGCAGAATTTCAGAATTGGCCAGAAGGCCGCACTAAGGTAGCCAAAAAGCCGCAGGTTCTCCACGTCTGACTAAGACTGTACATAGATTCAGTAAGATGATTAGTGATCATTAAATAATACAGAGAAGAATCTTAACGCTTTTTTTATTTGACATACTGCATATATCTGGAGATAAATATTGCGTATTGTATTTTTGAAGTGAGTACGTTTACCACGTGAATTAATAGCGTGGTAAAGATTCTTACAGGGCTGTGAAATCAGTAAAAACATTAACAAAAAAAACTTCCGTCACCAACTCCGATTTCAACAATTTAAGAAATTTAGACTGTTTTTCTTATGTGTAATATCTTATCATATTATAAAACAAACCTGACGTATTTTATCACCACTTATTAAAAATATTATTATCGTTATACTGACCCTAAAGTAGGACAATGTTAAATAATAAAAGAGAAAAAATACTTATCGTCCACAAACATTAAAATAAACACATAAGAAGAATTCAGAGTTAGAATTCTATTGGTTAGGTAATTTATAAGCCCACAAATTATTTATTAATACTGTGACGGTTCTGCGAAGTCGTTTAATTCTACTGACTCCGGATAAGTCTCGACATACAAACATTATTTTATGTACAAATGTTTTTTCTCTATCAACCTTACCCCATTGCTAGATACAAACTGTTGGTAAATATCCCAGTCCTCTCATTATAATACATTGATTGACTAGAATGGTGGTATGCCTGGAAATGGTATTATATATACGTATAGAAACAAAATATTTTTTTGATTTGAAGTCTGATTTCTGACGACTCCAATTCCTTGCCATAAATCACGACTTAGATTTCACACCCCTGGATCTTACTTAGCGGAAAATAATTAAATTACTCAATTACAATACGTAGGTGTTTAGAATGAGTATTGCATTATTTTTTAATTTATACGGCTGATTTGAATTGTAGTCATTGATTCCGACCTTGATCTGTTCATAATAAATGACTGTCACGTCTTGTCAATGTTTAATCATCTAAATATGCTAATTTATTTTTAAATGTTTAACGTTTTATTTTGGATTGCCAATACTAGCAAAACATCTGAAGTGAATCTTTATGTTTTGTTTGGTAGACCTAGGTTCATACGTGTACATTTTTATTTTGAAATTCCGAAATTGGAAACCAAAGGTCTCGGAGTGCTCGAGAAATTATATTGATATACCATACAAAATCTTACGAATCGGAATGTGTAAATTAAGGTGATAAAAAGTAAACAAATATATTTATAATTTTAACAAAAATATAAAAACTATTTTTATTTATTATATAATACTTACTAAACATAAACCACCTTCTTTCATAATTTACCCTCACTACGTTACAATAGAAATACAATTTACACATTGTCACATTGCAACAAATCAACGAGAAGATTACTTACACAAGTTGCGTTGGTAATTATGTCAAACAGATCTCGTAAAACAATTTATTTTTAGATAAGCTCCATCATGAAATTATATGATGCACCTTGAAAGCAGACATGGTCAAATTTATAAATCGCCATCTTAATACAGCACTTGATTATCAATATTTTCGATATAACTATTGAATTTTATGTCACATTTCTTACTATAAATTCAATAGAACATTATCTTACTATACAGCAAAATATTTTTTATTAATATTTTAAGCAATGATTGAATCTAAGGTGTATGGTTAATCCAATAAAGTTTAAAATTCATTTTCCCAACAATGATCAAATTAGAAATACCTACATACTTGTAGAATTTGGGTGGATAAATATATTCTTCTACAGGACGTCGAGTATTTATTTTAAAGCAATATTCATTATGGCAATTTGCATTCAAAGAAGATGATTGTCGAAAGATATATTTTTACTTACATTGTAGCGTAGAGTTTTTCAAGGAGTGTACTGGCCGCATTCTCAGACGAGGTTCAAATAATGGAAACAAATTACGTTACAAAACTAACCAAGACTTCCAGTGACTATGCACTTCCATTGTCCAATGTTCCCATTATATAATGATGCAATGTTGGACAGAATACCAGTTTTGGTGCCTTAGAAAAGCTTCGAGATCTTTTTGAGACACATACAATATTTTCTACTTAATTATTGTTGAGCCTCCAAATATAATAGTAACGCTATAATACAGAAATGTTAAATAACATTTGTCAATGTGCCAAAATAAGGTATACTTTGATAAATTTTTCCACAGTGACAGTACCAGTATACACAAGATAAACACAATGTACAATATTTAATACTAGTAATATTATGAAACATATGTCACCTGTTAACATTGACAATACTCACACTCTCTCTATCATGCGTGCCATTAAAACATATCAATATATCAAGACAAATAAACACATACTGTAGTAAAAAAAGATGGTACAAAATGTACGCATAATATGTACGTATAGTAAACTTATTTTACAGTGAGAAAAGAGTTACCAAAGTTTTTGCACGCGCATTAAAAATGGTTCGCCGTCACTGGCATTAAAGTTTAATACAACGTAGCATAATGACTGTAAATATAAGATAGAGATGGTACTACAAATTTAAGTCAAACTATTTAAAAAATGTGAAAGGCATTTAGAACTATCTGTATACAAAAGTGCAATGTCATCTCCTCATAATCGACAAAACTTTAAAATCAAATAGTAAACTTACTTAAATTATTATTAATGAAAATCAATAACCGCTTGATACTTTCATGCGAAAGCTTTGTCTTTTGTATTGTATCAGTCTCTCTGCACAGTATTATGTAAATATATTTTTTATTTCATATAATATAATACTTGATGGCAGATTATGGCAATAAAACAAACGGTCATTTCAAAAATTGATTTCTCAAACGATATGTGTCTAAATTCCTCCATCTATACTTAAAACTGGGGAAAAAAATACTAGTTCTGTATAGGGATTGCAATACTGGTATTACCGAAATCGGAATCCCGGTATTCATGATGTTTTTTAATACTCAAGAACCCGTTCTGAAAAGCAAAACATACATTTATTGAAAATTAACTAAAATAGAATATTGAATGCAAAGAAAACGTCACATATGTATTTAAATAAAATTGCTCGAGATGAATTGGATTATTTAAAATCTGCTAAAAGACGTTTCAATATTGAACTATTCAAGAACTGGCGAGCTTCTCAATGATGTATCATAATTATAAGAAACCGTAAGTAATTTAAGAAAATCACCCGTTTATACTTACAGTATTTTATACGAAATATCAAAATACCAATTTTGATATTGCAATCCCAACCGGCCATATTTTTATGTATTTAAGACTTTATGTTAAACTGATATTAACAATACCGACATTTAATATGAAATACCGGTATTGAAAAAATGTTCCGGTATTGCAATTCCTAGCCCTGTCGTTGGTTGGTTGATTTATTAACAACGAATTCATGTAGAAAAACTTCTGTTGATATAATAGATAAGGAGTCCATTTGTTACGCACTGGGAGTAAACATGGCTGAAAAGAATAAAACAAAGCCAAGAGTAAACTAAATTGTATTATATTATGATGTGAATTTTAAATAAATGATCTGAAAAACGTTCCTAAAATTTAATACTTTTGATTTTAGTAGCCTCATTAATGTAGAACGTTTGTGGTGATTAAAAGACAAAACATAGAATGAATTATAATATTGACTCTTTTAAATTATTATTGATTAATAAGTTGAAAAATTCTACACCTAAAAAAATGTACATCACATAAAAATATAAAATTGTAGATGCAAATAAAACGTACTCAAAATCACAGGAAAAATTCAACCTAATGTGAAAAACTACATATACTATGTACTGCAAGGAAAATGTGATATTTTTCGTCCGTCATATACACAAGAACTTAAACTTTCTAAATTCCACTTAATTATTTAAACGTCACTTAATCTGAAAATATTTACATTTTGAAACAAGTTTTCTTTTAAAATTAATATATTTAGGTACAATGAAATGTTAATAACGACATGACTCACCGAACGATCTAATATTCCTTCCAAGTGCACCTGATCGAATTAAAACTGTATTATATTTTTAAAAGTGCTTTATTTTGTTCCGAATATGGAACTGACATTTAAGATTCATTCCATACAAGGAATACGATATGAAGGTGCAGTCGGATCGCTGTTATGATTGTTGATTATGTAGGCCAGACACCTTTCACCATTTTAAATCTATGTAAAATAATTTATTTTATTTCATTTCAATCGGACAAGACACAATAAAGTTATATTCGGCGTGTTTATTGCAACATGTAATCAAGTGCCTATTCAATAAATTGTAGGTAAACGTCAAATAAATTATCGTTTGAAATGCGTAAAAAATTTCACTTGTTTTGTGATCGATGTTCTTATTTTAAAATTAAGTTTTTGGTGTTTACAGAAGAGAGGAAAAGTGTTCCAAATTTTAAATACAACGATACAATATTAGTATTCACTGAGTAAAAATTAGCTTTAGACACAAAGTATTAACATATACTATATCAAAGTTAAGGTGAGACACTACATATTTGGTATTTCTTTTTTAATAGACTGTCGATATGTTACTCCTTTGTTGACTTCAAATTTACTCACTGTCGTTTTAATAAATTAACGCATTTGTTTTTAGCTTTTAAGATTTGTACGACGATTATTTGCTATATTTAAAATTATAAATGGTTACGTAGCCTTCGGATAATAATCGAAATGAAATAATGGATACGCAAAAAGGGCTTCATTTTTTATTTAAACCTGAATGATATAACGGGTACGAAATGCATGCATGTATGATAATAATTATAATACTATACGATTATTAATAATGTATTCGAAGAGGTGAAGGATCACTCAGTTATTTTCAATTTGATTTTCCGGATTATGTGAAGAAGTAGTGCATTGAAATTCATTAATAATTTCAAATATAACAACCACAGTCTATCTTGAAAGAAAGTACATACGAAAACTACGCTTTTCTATCTATTTTAATTGTTGCACATGATTACGTATAGAAAATTAAAAAGTGAATTTGAAATTTATAACTTTAAATATTTATTGAACAATTAAAGTTTGCCGAGTAATTTAAGTAAATTGCGTCTGGAACGATGGCAAGCTCATTCAAGTGCTTTGGTAATATTTATGGTACTAAAATCTATGAGTTACATTTTATATTTTGAATATGTATTTATAAACACTTATAAACAAATATAAAAAAACTGCCAAAGAGTCTGTCATTTAATATGTGCGAAGAAATGGAAAATAAAATTTAAATGATTAATAGTGAAATAAATTTTCAAAAAAGCAATCATTAAAACCGTAAATTAATCGCACATTTTATTTATTGAAAGTGGTTTTCTGCGAAAGGACTTTTCATTAAGGTCGGGTGTCATGTTTGGAAAGTAAGAAAGAGATTTATAGCGACAAAAAGGCGATCGAATGTGAGTCAACGAGATGCTGTACCAAATATTAAAATTCTGGAGAAAGAAGCAAAAACGAATACAGACAGTGTAATAAATAACTCAGCCAAAGACATGTAATGTTTTTCAAGGCGATTTTACAAACGGTATTCAATGAACAGGGTGGTTCAGGGTGTTACAGTAGATGCAAATAAGAAAATTCACGTCAACTATTTATGCAATATTGAGATTATTATCCACCATAAAAAACCGTACATCATCACACCTATGAATAATCAAGGCACGTCCTCGCAGTTTCAGGCCTAACTATGTAATCTACGTATGCTGTCCCACAGATTATTTACGAATGTCAAAACTTATATTCGAAGAATGATTCAGTCACTTGGTCATCCGGCGAACTGGACATTTGGATTGTTACGCCCTTGTTACATCATTGATTTGTGACTTGTGTGAAAAGGAATTGTAATACTGGACGAATATATCAATACCAAAAACAACAATTAGTACAAATAATAATATCGGCCAATTCGCACCAAAAAATAGATAAAATATTAAGTAATTATTGGAATAAAAAAATATATGTATCATAAGTATATGTGAATGATTTTCATAAAAACTTTCAATTTATTGTTCATCATTGCTCGTGAAGAGGCTACTTCATCGATGTTTGAATATATTTGTTAGTCTCGATCGAAACATTGTTGTAAATAAGAACAATTGTAGAAGAAAACCCTTTTCGTGATGCAACACTTTGTGGACGAAGATTAATTCTATAATAATTAATTGTATCGTAATACAATAATATTTTGTATTTTGAAACACCTTTATTAAAAACTTACATAACTTTTGTATTGTTTTGTGTCAAATGTAATGTTTTTTCCTGTTAACTTTTCCGGTTCTAAGCTCAAGAAATGCGACCCCAATACCCACATTTTCTTAAATATCTATTTTAATATGGGTGATACAATGTTTATAATTAAGGTTTTCTTATATCATAGTTTTTTGGACCTTTTGTAGTTTATATAAATACGCGATAACGCGATAACACGATAAGCGCCCGCGATAAGCGATCGTTCGTAAGATAGCTGGGCTAAACTCGTCAGTTGCAATTTCATATGTGTGCTGGGATGACGTCTTTTTTACGCGCAACTTAAAATATGATTATTTATTAAAAAACCACGGATTTTTATAAAAAAAAATGTATGAGGAATGATGCAGAGAGATATTTTAAAGCCCTTAGACTATTTTTTTTTGAAATTCATAAGAATAAGGCCAATAATGAGGAAACCACTGGGGTCCCTAAACGACCCCCATCGGATGAGAAGTATTTTTCTAGTCTCCGAGCCGCGAGAGTTAAGAATTGTTACTCACTATAGCAAAATATTTGACTGCAATATCAAAAACAAATTTCATTGATGTATCCTTTTTCATTTTTCGATGGGTAGCTGTTACAAAAAATATATGATTATAATAATGTATACAAATATTAAACATTGGCCGACAAACCCAAGTTCATAGTAAGAAAGAATGTCCGCTGTGTTTATCGACAATAAACCTGCTATAAGCTATGTAAATCCTTCTTTATTTGTATTTTTATATAAAGCAAGATTCCCATTTAAAACAGTAATCTTCGAATAACACTTCTTCCTGTTGTTTGTTTTTGTCATCTCTATACATCATTATAAATATCAATTGTCTTTATACAACCGGGAAACTGATCTATTAAAAAAATTCGGTGATTTTGTTTTTCTACATCGAATAATGATTTTTATAGCAAGATGACATTCTCAATGTCAAGTTATGTTTTTGTCTGAGACCGATTAAGTGGAAAATGTTTTACAGTGTGAAATCGTGTGTCACCGAATTAATAGATATCTTATAGGTACCTTAACGGTGGGATTTCCCAACATAAGAACATATCTTTTGATATTTTATTCCTGAATTCAATTTTTACTTATATTGAATAATTTATCCAGATTATCTAAAAAACTTTATTCTTGACGATGACTGTTTAAATGGTTTAAAATTGATTTATAAGACCGATTGTTAAATTTAACGACATTGAACGTCCCTGATCTTGCGCTTCATGATCTTGGACGACGGAAACAAGAATTACAGCGTCCATACCGGTCATCGGTTACGTGCCATTCTTAGAAGCAAAAAGCTATACCTCAGTTATATATGTACATCTACCGTCGTCCGCTAAGTAATGGTATTGTATATGCATTTAGTAATAAGACATGTTAAAAACAGACATCCAAAATAAGGTTGAGCGAAAAACTTAAAATGATAAAAAAACACGTTTTTACCATGTCTACTTCTAGTGTGGAGCAAGCAGGTGGGCTAGTAATGGAAGCAACTTAAAAGAAGCTGTGCTCTATGAGCTACGTCTCTTTTTTTTGTGGAGAATAAGGATTAAAGGTGAAACTAGGACAGGGTTAGTAGTTATCTAAACACTACTGATTACTGTATCATATTAATGATCGGATTTGGATACATAAATTCATGAATTAAGAGTCAGGACTCGATTTCAAACCCGTGGACAAAGCAATTGAAAAGCACGACGGAGATCATCTGGCTTACGGGGCGGGTAAACATTTCATTGTCCTCTTGAAAAAATCTAGTTAGGAGCATATTATAAGCTCCACAATAGGAATGGTCGTGTGGAAAGAAAATGAAAGCAAGCGATGTATTGCTATTATTGCTTGCAATTTATTTTAAGAAGTAGTCTACTAAACTATACAAGTAGCGAGTGAAAAAAATACATATCTAACTGCAATCACAGTTTGTTCTTTACAATGCTATTACAGTTTTACAAAAAGTACATCAAAATACTTACATGATGTTTTTCAATACTTAAAAAAATCGATCAGAGAAACGGTTGTACATCTGATATAAATTGAATACCCAACGTTATGACAAAGGTATTTTTTTTAACAAACGGTATACAATTTTTCTATGTCGATTTGGACAAGAATAGTTGTTCGATGTGTAATAGGTGAGAGTATCTTATAACGAAAAGAATGTTTGTGGCGAAGAAACGGTTTTATCTGATTAGGTTATCCAAAATGCATTCTTGAAAGGATTAGAAAGTAAATGATAAATGTCACAATGGTATCATAAATCTTTAACGCTTTTTAAATAGATTTGTAAAGAAAGGAAATGATATTGTATTATAGATAAACTCCCGAGCCTAAATCATAAAATGGCGACTTAAAACTATACGAGTATCACCATGCGAATGTCGTAGTTGTCTGTTGATTGATGATTTAGTGGGAACATTTTATTATTTTGAATATTATAAAGTTTATAACAAAGACCCATTACAAACACAGTTTTCACTTTATTTTATAAATAGTAAAAGTGAATGAAGAATTTTAAACAAATGACACGTCTGATCGCGAGGTGATTGATCGAAAAAGTAAAGTGTAACATGATATTGTTTTGATAATTTATAATAATGATAATGATATATCGATTTTTTTTTCAATTAAAATTATATATTCCAGATTAATTCACCGGCAACTTTGTGGAAATTTCATTCAAATATACAACTGTTAATAACAGTTAATCTTCAAACCAACTATATCATAATATTATTTATTTACAATAGAGTTAGTCAGCCAGTGGAATAAATAAGTTTTTGGCTTTAAAATTACCTTTACTACATGGCAAAGATTTCTTATCATAAAAATAATTTTCTTCTTATCACAAAATAAGCCGCGTGCGATGTACAAAATAAACACACAAGAATATTCAAAGACATTTATTATCTTATCTTACAATGCTGTAAATATTAATGTACAGTAGAACCTTTCATAACGAGTTTAATTCGTTCCAGAATCTTACTCGTTATGTGAAACACTCGTTCAGCGAAACAATTTTTCCCATATAAAACAATGTAAAATACAATAATGCGTCCCATGCCGAAAAAAAAACATTTTTTAAATATTTTTAACGTGTGTTCAAGTAAAATTACATACTTATAATTTGTTAAGGAGCGTAACAACCTGGAATGCGATTTTGATTTGCAAAAAACGATAAAAAATCGACTAGTCGATAGTTTTTAATGTACGATGCAACAGTTTCACATGCTTTCAGCTTTTTTCTTATTGCACCAGAAGATTGTTTCTTTGCTACTTCCTCCTCCGCTAATAAACTCTCCTCCATAACTTTTTGCTGTGAAAAACAATGCAACTCCATTTTTTCGGTGGTCAGTTTTTGTTATCCACCTCCAGTCCCATAGTATTGGCCAAAGATGCAATCTCGCTGACTGTAGACTCCACAGATACTGTTTCAAACCCATCAAAATCAAATTCGATAACGCTCCTTGGCAAAGCTTCTTCCAAGCTGAAGTGAGGGTTCTCTTGGTAACCCCTTCCCACGCCTTGTCAATCATCTTGAGGTCAGCAACAATGTGAAAGTGATCTTTTCAAAATTATGCGTCACTCGTTATGTGAAATATCGCTCGTTAAGGGAGCATTTTTTTTCACAATCTGTTTTGATCGTTATGTGAATTACTCGTCATAAGAGGTTCCACTGTATCTTATAAAAATAATGTTTCTTATGTGTGATATCTACCCGGAAAACTGGTTTAAATCTACAGCTCTTCTTTTAGGACCTCCTGTTGTAATTTCGTTACGATATTATGATTCAATCAAGTTGCCCTAAATGTAAATGAAATCAATAAAGATGTTTAGAAAACTTGATTGAGATGTTGTAATATGATACAGTAGCTAATATGTCGTCTTCGGTGTCAGCCTTTTTCTCTCGACATTGAAAGCGTGTATCATCTTTTTATAGTGTCAATGTCTTAATCAAATGAGATATCGTTACTCATGCGGAAATATGACGTATCTTATAATTCCGTTAACAAAAAAATATTGCTTTTAACGTCTGGCGAATTAGTAAAACTACACCCACAATAGTATTATTAATAAACCAATCAAATGTTTTTTAAGCAAACTTGGCGCTAAGTCTGTAAAAATATATGTACATATAATAAAAATAATGTCAATTTGCTTGTGTGGCTTAAGGCTTATTTACACCATACGAATACGATGTCGAGCAGCAATAATGACCGAGTATAAACAGCAATATTGACAGCGTCTTCAAACATGTAATTTTTTTAAGCGATTTAGTTCATTTGACGTGCGTTTTGTAAAATTCAACATCGTTTCAGCGTGAAATGTCGCAAAAACATTTTAAACATCAATGAATATGTCAACCTAATATCTTTTTTATGAAAGAGTTAGTAAAAGATGAGTTTAAGAGCCGAAAAAAGTGAATCTGGACAGGAAATATATAAGATAAAGGATAATACGAAGAGACTCTTTTGATGCTGCAAAATCAGTCAATGTCAGTCAATCAGGCTGTCAATGAACTCTCCACTCGACGTTTGGAACAATTATTCTAACACCCTGACTATGTAAGCGAGTGTGTGCTACAGGTGCTGGAGGTAAACTCTCGGATCAGCAAATATACACGATTCACTCGCTCATTCATTCCACTCGTTGACTCGCTAGACCGAGTACTGTCCTTCGCCTTCAGATTGTTTTGTATTCGGCCTAGTTCACTTTCTCGGCAGCGTACGCGGCTGGTGAAAAAGAGGTACATATTAGTATGACAGATTTTTGATTCTTTCAGAATTATCTTGAAACCAAACGAGTCGTAGAAGTTATTGGTGTATATCCTAAGTATTCAGGAACCCTTGATTAACTATTGAACGTGCTAGAAATAAACGGCATAGTATTTTTCATTTTAGACCAGTCACAGAGGCTTAGACTTGGTAATGAATTATCTACTCATGGAACGTTTATGATAAGCCTTTTTATGTCAAAAGTAACATGAGACAGTCTTATATTACATATTTATGATGAATACGACTGTAACAGGAAAAAACGATTTAAATTATAATTGTAAAGTTGAAATCTCACGATCTTTAGTTCTTTTAATTTTTTTTTTTGATGTACTCAATTTCATATATTATTATGATTATTATTATCGCAGATGCGGTAAAAGAATGGATTTTTTTAAATTATCCAAAAAGTGAATGTGGCGCGGGCTTAGGGCCTCCGAATCTTAGGGCCCTCAAAAATAATTTTCTGACGTTTTTATGTTATCCGGAAAAAGGGCCTCCAAATTTTATTGCGCCTGGGGCCTCCCATGCGCTTAATCCACCACTGTATGCTATTAATAATTGGCTTCAAGAGGGCATTAATATAATATTACTATAAATCAGATTTTAAATATACAGCACACTTTGATTGATTTAATAGCATATTATTTTCTCTTTAAAATATAACATTATTTATTCTAAGTGGAAATCAATGTAGAAATTCCGATAATTATTATAATTTCTTAACGTGTATGGCGGCTTCCACGAAATCGTTTCCTCAAGTTCATAGATGGGCAGAAAAAGGCGAGGTGTCAGTTATGGACTCTCGTCAAAAGTGAACTCGTAAAACCAGTTCCGGAACGAATTTATTATTTCGAACTCGCCACATTCATCTGACAGACAAGTTGTCAACAAGATCGTAATGAATTCACGCCACGAACATGATTCAACTATCGCCACAAAAAAAAATGCAAAAGGAAAGGCTGTAACGACATGGTCATTTATTTTTGCTTAAACAACGAGCAAAAAGTATATTATTTTTCTAATCGGAAAAAAGACAACAGTTAGAACATAATTATTTCATACTGTGGTATTTCTATCCATTCTTGGATTATTTCTCCCGGTTGATGTAATGTTATAGCATTTTAGATCGTTCGGCAATCGCGGTGTGTCAGGGTCAAATTTAAACTGTCTACATGGCATTTTTTTAACATTGATTTTGCATTTGTTTAAATAACATTATTATTTGTACACCATTATCTTCATAAGTTGATTAGGGTATCAGAAATCAAATAAGCCGCTGATTGACCCGACACTGCAATAGTTCACTCGTCCATATCCATAATAATAACAATATCATTAACATCAGATGCACGAGTTTGCAGTTCCGGTTCATGCAATGGTGGTCTCAGTGTTGTGGCTATGCTGCGATTCAATGTGATTAGGATCATAGATTATCTCACGGTTATTTTATGGTCCACTTTGACCACTGGAACAATGAATCAACGAATTTATTTTGCCCAGAACATCGTTAAAGTAGCAGAAGGTGTTTACTTTAAAAAAATCTTGTTTTCAAGCAATTGAAATTTTCGATAAACGTGAATATTGGTCTCACTTTGACTGTACAGACAGCAATTAAAAAAAGTATTGCATTTTCTTATTTACTCAAAAATGTTCAATTTTTAAACTCTATCGACCAGGAAAACATAAAAATTAACTTTTAAAAAATATATTTTTTAACATATACCTACGTCGAAAACAATACAGAGATTTTTATTTAACAATATCCACTACCATCGAGGATCAAATAATAAGACCTACAATTGGTTGTTAGCCAGTAGTTGAATCTCTGTAATAAAGCAAGAAGAATGGAATTGAGAAAGGAGTATTTTTGTATTAACTGCTATTAATAATACGCTTTATCAGTGGCGCATCTGTCGTTGGCTTCTACAACAGATCTCATGGGTTCGAGCCCCAGGTCGAACAACATTTTTTCAATCGATTTATCGATATCCGTTCGAAGGAATGAGTGTTTGTGATGTTACAAATTCTCTTCCACCTTTCGAATCATAAAATAATGAGGCGTAGCGAGTGCAATTAGTTAACCACTAGTCCTGTCCTAGCCCTATATTTCTGTACCATACTCTTCGAAAAAGAGAGTTAGAGCAACTGAGTAACAAACGTTTTCCGTAGAAAAAAATAACTTATATTGAAATAATTCTATTAAAAGATCAATACGCTTCGATAAAAATCCATAAATAATAAATGTTTAAATTTTTCGTTATTTTATCAAGTCCACGACGTGTAGATGAATGTTTACGGCTACACGAATGCCAAAGTGAAATAGAAAACTATTAATATAATTTCTTTAATAATATATTAGATGTTTAAGCGATACCTTATTTTAGCATGTAATTGATTAAATAAACAAATATTCGAAATCGTTAAACACAAAATTCATATTTTGAAATCAAAGCAAATATAGCAAATACAATTAATATAATAAAAAAAACGTTTTTCAACCATGTAAAATAAAATAAAAAATAATATTATAAAAAGTTTTTAGTTTGTTTGCTATCATCCTTGCTCCATTTTCTTCAGTTATAACTTATAACAAAGGCGTCTGAATAAAACATAATATTTATATTATACGTAATATATTCTTCGTAGAATTCTTTTTTACTGTGCCGAAATACTTTTTCTACAAGTCAGTCAAGGCTAGATTTTTTTAGCAATCTTTGTACTTAAGTATACATTATATATAACGTTATCTCATTGGTACCAAACACATTATATTTTATATTTTTGTGTGTGATACTTTTATAAATGATAAGGAATACATGACATATTTTTTAGTTAGTTAGAAAGTCATGCGTTGCGAGATTCATCGGAGTTAAAAAAATACACTACAGATTTGAACACATTATTCTGTCAAAGGTCACCATTTCTTAATTTATCATATTTATTTTATTCTGCAAAGAAGAATTGCGTTTCTTTAAATCCATCGGGTGCTTGGACCGGTGGTTAACGCTCGGTTGCGGTGCTCGCAGGATCGAATCCTACAGCGGGGTGCTATTATTTTTTTAATCGATTTATGGATTTCTATTCAAAACCGTAGATGTCTCAATTTCCACCTCGGCCCTTTGATCCTAAAAATGAGGCGCACCGTGAGTGATTAGCTTATCATTTATGATGTTTTATCCATATCTTTCTATCTCTACTCTCTTCGAAAAAAGAGAAGATGAGCAACTGAGTAACAAGCGGTTCTCGTAGAAAATAATCCGACGAGATAAACTCTATTACAAGTATATTCGTTCCACATTATGTGCGGACTTAATAAAAAATTCTATATACTGCTAAAAGAAATAAAAAAAAACTACTTAACTTTAAATGGCATGCTTAATAACAATTGGGCGTATCTAGATTATCGCTGTTATGAGTCAATATTGCTGCAAATATTATACTATTATTTTATTATTATAAAATTACATGCTACAATATATACAAGAGTATAGTAAAATATTTCGTAAACTATAAAGTTATAACTGGAGTAGTTAAAATAATGTTATTTAACACTTAGATCTTAAAAATTGTTTTTGCTGATTTTATAACTTGCGAGAGTAATGAACGCTGCAAGAAGTTCATTGTTAACAAGAAACGGTTAGATTTTTCCGTATGTTATAATTAAGTATGTGTGTAATTGATCCAAGGTGACAGATGATATTGTGTTTACACGATTAGTTTGCTGGTAAAACTGGGTATAAATTATATGTGTCCCATATTTATGAATCTTTTACTTTCAATACTAGAAAGTATTGATATATTTCTAACTGCTATTTTTCAAATTATGTACACTCCCACAGATTTTGTCACTAACGACCCGGGTTTCGCCTTTCGGCATCTTCAGGCGTTCAAGCGCACGGATGAACTTGAACTGACAGTTCGTCCGTGCGCTTGAACGCCTGAAGATGCCGAAAGGCGAAACCCGGGTCGTTAGTGACAAAATCTGTGGGAGTGTACATAATTTGAATGATTCAAATTTAATATTGAAATTCCACCAAGCACCTTCAGTCGAAATCTTAAATTAAAAATGCTATTTTTCTTTTATCTTATTTTAATAATAGAGCAGTGATTTTCATCTCATATTTATTTTAACCCAAAGTGTTCTTAAGTGTACCCCAAAGCAACAAGCCCAAGCAGAAAGCTTGGGCTTGATGACATTTCAATATTACATATTAATATAGATTTTAAAAAATAAGATTTTATGTATTTTATTACTTATGATTTGAATTCGCCTCTAGGCACAATCAAGCCTTCCATTTTAAACGAATTCACTTTGATTTTTAAATTCGTTTGTTGTCATTTTACATTGGATGTTGAATCTGAACGCATTTCTCTTTCCGTATTGCAATATCAGTAAAATAGTTTAGTAAGTCTAAAGTTGACATTTTTGAGAAATGTAAATGGTTGGATTCTTAACCCTTCAGAGACGAGAGCTTTATTTTCGATAAAAAAATATTTCTTCATATGAAATATGAATATGGCTTCACGGATAACTTTTATTCCTAACCAAAATTTAAAAAAAAATAACGCAAAGTCGTTGTATAGAAACCCCGCATGACTATATGGTTACGCTCATCCTTTTATTACCGTGTAATATTGTGTACGGACATACAAATATATTATCAAATACAAATATACAAATATATTATCAAAAGAACTGTAAGTAATTTGTTGTTTTTATAAAAAAATAACTAACAGTTTCAAAAAAACCCATTAAAAAAAACGAAAATTCAAAAAATCGCATGTGATTTTGGTGGCCGTTTCTGTCTCCGCGGCTGATGACTAACTGAAGTCTATACCCTTCTTAACCAAATATGAGTGAAATCAACAATATTCAGCTAGATAAAGGATGAATAGCGGGATCAATAGACAATGGTGTTTACTGTGACCATATGGTCACGATCGTCCTTGGAGGGTTAATTTAGGTCATTTTTTATAAAGTATGTTTATATAATTCATTGATCTCAAATATTAAAAAAAAAATTGTTTAATTTATTTAACCACAATCAAAAATAACGGTGTAAAGAAAAACTTAAAACTACAGCTGATGAGAGATTATGTTTACCACAAAACAAACAATAATTTCATCCAAACATCTTACATATTTACAAAAAAAATTAAATGGCCCTCCTTAAAAATACCAAATTTAGATTAGCATCTGTACTTTGTATTGGAATATATTGCGGCTTTAAGAGAACTGTTAGTGGTATAGGACTTACCGCATGTTGACCATATTCATCGAAGGCTGATAAAGGAAGTTGAAATCCTGAGATGCTGATTGTGTCGAAAGGGTGGACGGTGGCATATGGCGCCATAGAGTTACGGGACACACATTGCCCCATAAGAAGCTCTGGCTACTCTGAAAAATAAAATAGTAAAAGTCACACACAAATAATATTTAAGTAAATGACAGTTCGAAAATGTGTATTACTAAGAATTACAGCCATACTTAAGTTTACTTGAGGTAAACTTAATTGAAGATTGGTTTCTTAAATTTAAAAAAGTGTTGTTTGAAAAAAGAACAACACTTTTTATCAGGGCTGTGGAGTCGCGTGAAAAAAAGACGACTCCGACTCCGAGGAATTTTTTCAATAATTTCATTTAAACTTATATATATGTATACCATCAGATCATCTTTAGTCAGCCAAGCATAAAATGTTAACACTTTTGATTATTTTGTTTAAAAATACATCAATAACTAATTTTTCAAAAAAAAATTGATCCGCTCATTTTTCACGACTCCGACTCCGACTCTACAGCCCTGCTTTTTATACCACATTTAGAAAATCGTGTAAAAAAAGGTTAACAAGATGATCTAATAAGAAAATTACCATAAGAACTTCTCATAAGAAGTATTTTCAATTTTAATAAAGAAAAAATAATACTGTTCATCAACACTTGATTATATGTGAGGAGCTTATGAGCGACTGGAGTATAAATCGTTTTCATTTTTAGCGTTTTGACTTATTATCATTTGTTACACGTGGAATCCGGTTGAGAAACGCTGGTCTAGAGCAGTGCTTCCCAACCTTTTTCGTTCCACGGCCCCCTAAATCTAAAAAAAATAATCCGCGGCCCTCCTCAATTGTCTCCGTAACTCGTTTTTTTTTTAGCTCACCGACGAATTCGAAATCCTCGATTTGCTACTTTTTCCCTGGAATCCAATTTCTCGATCCCGTATTCCCACGGCGGCCACCTTAAGAAATTCTGCGGCCCCCAATATGGAAAGCACCGATTTGACAGACTTAAATATATAGATATTTGTACTTTCTATTGAATTTCGCGGCCTACAGGTTGGGAAGCACTGGTCTAGAGAACTGACAGTAGTCGGATAATTTTATTATACTATTAGGATAGCCATTGACTATATATTACTATTTACTAACCGCACTAAAGGAATTCTTTTTTCGAAGTTAATGAATAAAAACTTCTGTAAAATTTATAAATTGTTATTGTCGATTACGATTTTCTGCCTATTAGGTGCGGGTCCAAATTAGGGCATCCAATTCCGGGATCCCGTTCGATTTTCTCATCCCAAAATTCCGGGATTGACTCGGTCGCGATCCCGGGATCTCGGGATTGAGAATTTTTTAGCAAATCCCGAAAATTGATACGATTTTGGAATTGCAAGAGCTAAAAAAAAATCTGGTGGAAAAGTATAGTGAATCCAGGATTTAAAATTCCTCGGTGAGCTAAAAAAAAAACGAGATTTGAGACAATATGGGGAAAAAGTATACCAAATTGAGGATTTCCAATTCTTCGGTGAGCTAATCCCAATCCCGGGATCCCAGGATTGAAAATTAATCAATCCTGAAATCCCGGGATTGGAAAAAGACTCCGGGATTGGATACCCTAGTCAGTCGATATGTATGTTGTGCTGTCTGTCGACATTTATACAGACACCACCAATGGTAATTTTCACAAAATGTCTATTTTATTACGCGCAAGGGTACCTGAAAAGTTTACTGTGCTAAGAAAATCTTTTGAGATTCCTTACGTTCAATTCGACTGGGAAAACGAAGGTTCGTATGACTGGCCTTGTAATTTTCTCGTAGGATTCAAAAATCTTTAAAGCAGAGAGGCTGAACTCGCAGCAGTGCTGGGGAGTCGTTAATTTACGTCATTTATTTATATTATATTCAACATTTTATGTTATGTCCTTTTTGACGTTCCTCAATGATATTGAGATTATTTACCTTTTGTTTCTGTAGTTTTGTAAAATCCTTATTATATTTAGAATAACGTCGTCATTACATTTTGAGCCAAGGCACACAGTAATTTATCAGTCGAAGCAGAGAAAAATATATTTTTTAAATAAAACTAAAAACAACTAAATGTCGAGTATTTTATTCAAATACTCACAAATCTTTTTTACACGTTTTGAAATAATACTGTCCACTTAATAGAACGAATTATTTGTTCCAAGACGACTCCCTGAGACACAAAATACAGATCTCCTAATAACAGAACACTTAACAACACAAGACAGTTATAACAAACAAAAGACTTCATTAGACGCTTTAAGACATTTCTAGCAAAGAAATCGGTTTATGTGAATTACCTCATAAAAATCTTCGTATATAAGCAATTAAAATAAATATTATTGATAATAGTTTGTGATATTTACTTATGATTACTTTTTATACACTATTTTCTGTCCCACGATAATTTTTTTTTTCAAAAAACACAGTTAAGTCGGAGTCCTTAGAATTTGAAAGACCACAGCTAGAGCTTCCAAATCAGGTAGAACCTAAACCGGATACCCGCAAGTTTTTAAAATAACCTAAAGCCGGGTAATTTTAGGCGGTAACCCGGTCATTTTTATCTTTTATAATAAATACACATATATCTTTTCCAAATGAAAAATTCTTAAGATATACTTCTATTTCACTAAGCCCGTTTAGAGATTAGTTGAATTTGGAATCTACTGGTAAACGAAGTCCAATGTTAGAAAATCTTTTCTATTGCTAGCTATCTATACAATCTACTTCAAAGGCAAGTGAACGCGTATTTTTCGTTGCTAAAATGTTTTCATAAAAAATGATATTTTGAAATATTACTTTTAAAAAATGTGTGTACGTATATGAATATTTTGATTAAATCAAATATTACAGATTATAGATCTCTTAAAACAATTTTGTACACAACAGTAACTAAATCAATATAATAATTTAATCATTTTGATGCAATATACTTGTTTTGTATATTATAAATTTGAACCCTGTTAGTTGATATAAGTTATAATAAATAGTTGACAAAATTACCCAAAACAGAACGAGTACCCGGCTAGTTTATAAAAAAATACCCGAGAACCGGGTAATATGTTTGTGCGGATATTTGGGTGCCCTAACAACAGCCACTGGTCGCGAAATACATAGATTTGAATAAAGAACATGTATTATTTTATCCACTCGGATTGTTTCTTCGTTGTTTTGTTAATAGCGTATTAAAATTTTAATGTTTCATGCATATTGCATTCCGTCAGATCAAACGGATATATTTTCTATTTTTAATCACAAATGAAAAATATTCACTATCATTTCCTAAGCACCATAGCACAATTTACAGTGGCTTCTAATTACTGCTTGATGTGGTAAATTATTTTGCGATCGCGCTGAGAGATAAGCCGCAGAAAGCCAATTGTGAATTTCTTATCAGGAATGTGATAAGATGCTAATTTCGTTTTGTATGTTGCTTCAATGTTAATCTAAATGCAACAACAGTTTCTCAAAAAAAAATACTCTGGATCAGTGAATCTCAAAGTATCTAAATCCCGGAACCCCTTTTAACCGGGAAAGAATCTAACCGTGACAATTTTTAGCTGTTATTATTTCCCTTGAAATACAACTGCAGTGGTTTTCTCCAGCCTTATTGAATGCTACAAATTTTTATGACGTTTATGTTTGAAATTTCGATCATTGTCTGTTTGGTAATCATGTCGCGGGCACATTAGGGATAAAAAAAATAGTGGTGGCCAAAAGCCAAAACCTTCAACCAGCTTATAATAACTGTGCCATTCCTACTATCTTAATGTATTTAATTCTTAGGTCTAGGAAGGTAAAAATAATTTATCACGCATATTTTTAGTAATTATTTCCGACTGAAACCTATTTGTATTGCCAAATGTAAAATATTATCGTCAAACACGTTTTGAGATACTCTGCACGAGATGAAACTGCAAACAAATACAATTACGCATCAATTAGTTTTAATGAATATATACACAGACGGTAATGTTTAGAAACAGCGCTTCATAATCAACCACCAAAAGTTTTTAATTCGATACAGAGTAACATTTTTGACTGGATTTGAATATCTTTAAATAGTTTAAAAAAAAATACCAATACAATATATACATACATATATACAATTTACGTATTTTTTAAATCTGATTTGGATAATTTGTAAATGTCTGGATCGATGTATGAAAATCGTTGTAAATTGTAAAGACACAATTTATTACTTTCTCTAAAGACATATCGACCCATAATCGGCAAAAGAATTTCGACACAATTCGGTAATTTGCACCTGAGGTTTCAGTGACAAAAATTTTAGAGCGTTATCTCATTCGCTTGATCTTTTTTAGGACCTGTCCATTTTAGCGTTTTGATTTGTTATCGTTTGTTCCGCGTGAACTCCGGTTGAGAAACGCTGGTCTAGTGAACTGAAAGTAGTCAGACAATTTCGTTATTTATTATTTATTGTTAAAAAATAAAAGTACAGTACATGACATAAGAGCTGACGCCAATTCGCCTTGTACTTGACAAATATAATGAGACTACATAATACATCAAAATCAACATACAAAATCAAGAAATAAAATAGTAAAATTTAACAAACAGTTCACAAATACTATCACTAAAAATGTCCACTTCTTAATAAATATAATATCAAGATAGGCATTGAACATATATTAATATTTACTAACCTCACTTAAGGAATTCGTTTATCGAACTTAATTAAAAAAAACCTTCTGTAAAATTTAGAAACTGTCGGTTACGATTTTTTGCCTGTTACGGGTCAAAATGATTTTAATTATCTTTGATACAATATTGATTTTTAATATTAATTAATCTTAAAACCCTTTATAATTACAGTGTTTACTATCCCTATTTATATGTAGCATCTATATTTAAAAAAAATATAACCGTCTAAACATTTTGAACAAGAATATCGTGAGCAAAAATTAAGTTTTAATTTAAAATAAAATTAACTTTTGATAAAGCTGTATAATTAGTCCGACATGACAGGCCAAAAACGCTGTGGCTTCATTATTTTCCACTTTCACTCCGTATTACGGACGAGATGTGGTAAAGAAAAAGATTATCGAAAGTATAAACAAATTACTTCAATGCACATTTAATAATTAATGAACAATTTATTTATTAAAATCACCGAAAGATTGGCATTACCAACATAATTATGATTCAGTATGTGAAATAAATTTACACGGTGGTTGTAAAAAAACAGTATTTTAGTCGAATATCTAATAATAATATCTAGGGAAACCAGCTTACTTTTAATTTAAAAACTCTTTGTCTTATCAAGCGAATACTTTTATCAATTATCTTTTAATGGAGGACGTATGGAGAAAAAAACAATCTTTAGTATTAGAATCAGTGATAAAAAACAAGAATAAATATTAAGTCACAATGTAATTAGTCAAAATCATATTTTTTAAGTACAGTCAACTCTTTTTTTACACGGTAGATATTTTACACAACAAATGCGTGAAATTTAAGGTTGGTTCTGTGAATGTTCTCTGAAAAATCTGTTATATGAAAATAGATCAACATTGTGGTATAGAAAATCGTGCAAAAAGGTTATTACCTTAAGATTTAAAGACTCAATAATACAGGGTGGGGAACCGTTTCATTTTTAAAAGCCACATTCATTTATCTGATTCAGCATAAGGCCGCAGTAGAGAAAACGTTGACATCCTCCCCCCCCCTTTTTTTTCAACGTAAATTCACGCTCTTTTTCCAAACGCTTGCGTATATTTTGATCAAGTCAAAAGGCCGCATCAGAGTAGCTAAGAGGCCGCAGGTTCATCTCCACCGTGTTAGGATCTAATACATATTTTTGTTTGTTATTACTGTCTTGTGTTGTTGAATTTCTTGTTATTAGGAAGCTCGTTGTCCACTTTCGTGTGTGTTGTTTCTGGGAGTCGTGTTATAACAGATATAGTATTCGTTCATTTTAGTGGACCGTGTAATTTAAAAATTGTGTAAAAAAAATTACACGCAAAATCAAATTGAAAAAATACCGAGTAAATGAGCTTTTAGTTATTGTATGTATTGGAAAAATTTAGAGAAACAAAGGTTTTTAATACGCTCAATAGAATGGCTTTTCAATAACAATAACTAAAAGCTAATTTAAATTCAATTTTGTTTTACTTCTGCTGAAAAGTAAAAGTTTCTACATATAAACCCTTACAACAAGATATTATGTTTTTCATGCTACAATACATGACGGTTACGGTTACCGGTCACTTAATTTAATAATATGTTTAATTATAAATTATGAATTTGTTTACTTATTAAAAGATGTATACATACTATAAAATTATATCTATCATTTCTTATCCAACTTTCTTCTGTTAATAAATATTTTAACAAACAACTTTCATATAATATATGATAGTGAATTGATAATGTCTATTCATGTACACACAATTGTATCTAATTCGGTATTTATTGAATATATTTTTTTATTTTTTCTGGTACACGAAAGTGATTCGATCTATTCAAAAGCCACTTTTAAAGTTGCTGTCACAAATTAATAAGTGTACAATTTGACATCTGGTAGACTTAAAATTATCAAAGATGAAACAGATAAAAGAAGTCTCAAACATTTCAAGAAGAAATACTGAGAGATTTAATGATACCAACCTTGCAACATCTGTGTGTAATTGTTGATGTTCATAATGAGATAATTATATTTCATCTTTGACGTATTCTAATATTCTATTATAAAATAGTAATTTAAATCTATCAATCAATTTCAAATAAGTACCGTTGTAATGACGGCTTCGACCTGTTCTGGCCTCTCTGGGTAGTGTATGGTAGTCATTTCATCATGTGCAACAAGAGAGTCAATAACCTCTTTGATATTATCAAATAATGATTATAATCAAGAAACTAATTCAGGCGTCAATTCAATGTAAAATAATAACTAGTAATAATTATAAAGAAATCAGTCGGAGATATCGCTGTTATAGGTGGAGCTCGTTTCAAAATGCGTTTGCAATTTTCGAAACTGTGCGATACATAAATGATTTTCAAGTCTGGAAACTCCAAAATTTTGGCGAAATGTATTAAATTAGCAAATCTTCAACGGTCAAGTAAAAAAAATGTGTGGAAAATACCAGCATTTGTGCTCGATCACAAACTTTAAATTATATTGTGAGTTTAAATTGATAACATTGCTATTTCACGGATTTTGTAACTATCTATTTGTGACACAGATTCGCCTTTTAGACAAACATATTTTGACTAACTTTGTCTGAAAATGATTCTCAAAGAGGCGAAACAATCATTTTTTTTAATGAAATTTACACTAAGTCCATCGTTAACAAATAATATAAATATATCGTTCATTACTTTGACATAATATTTAAAATGCAGTTTTGCAAAGCCGTTAACGTCGGCAGATAGATTCAAATTTTTTAAAGCATATGCAAACAATGTGATAGTTACCTCATTTTCCTACATTATGACAAATAAATTAAACCATAATATAACACGACTTTAAAGCACTTTGTACAATTATGTATAAAGAAATGAAATCTAATATCAAAGAATTAAAAATGCTGAATATGTAAATAATTAATACGAACGCGTGGTGTAAAGTTGCTATATTGTCTGAGAAGATTAATGGGGCCTGTCATGCTGTTCATAATAAAATTATGTACCATATCGGATATAATTTCACACTAAATAATATCATATTTATAACTTCCTTGAATGCAAATCGCGCCGATGTGCATCGGCCGCCATTTGAATATAAATTGCATTGCTGTATATTTAAAAAAAATCGTTGCATTTTATTTTTCATTAACATATTTCATATTTTACTAATGCACGATTGGTAAACGAACTCATTTGTTAGCAGGTGGTTAAAAAAACATTGTATGAAAATCAGTTACCATACTAAAGTTAACTTTCGTCATTGCCTGATGTGTGATTTTTTTTTATTTATTTCCGCAATCTCTGCCCAATACTGTGAAGAAGCGTAGCAACAGTGATTTATCTAACAATTATAGTCTTATTCTTTCACTATTTGGGAAGAGAGGATAAATAACTAAAGAAAAACTAGTTCTTGTAGAGATTGGTCCATATTATAATATGGTCAATATGGGGAGCGAATATGTTTTGACGTATGGTTTACGTTTACATTCTTTTTAATTGTTTCGCGCAAGAATAAAGTAAATTGTTTTGTTTCACGACTTTCAGATTACGGCGTCAGATAACAAGTTGCTTCACGTCCGATAAACATGTAGGTAAACCTACCATCCGATTGGACAATAAAAATAAAATCATTTGCGCAAAGAATTACTGACAAAGAAAGGCGAAAGTGGAGATTTTTTTAGTGATTTATTAAACATAATTATATGAGGTCTTATTACAAAATGTAACGTTTGAATAATATTTGATCACATCTTTGGTAGCTTGCTAATAAAATTTGCATAAGTAGTTGTGCAATAGTATTATGGAGTTGCATTGGAACACAAAAGCATGTTTGAGAGAATAATGGCTTTTTATCATTTTCATTCCGAATAATAAATAGCACATGTATTCAGCGGTGGGCTGCCAATACGTTAATAAGGGGCTCGCTCAATATCAAAGTAATTTATCAGTCATGTGCAATTATATGCAATACTTTTAAATAAGCAAACGATTGTTACTTAATTCACTAAAAATATGCAACAATATGCAGTTTACCATAAACTAATCAATGTAAATGGCTAAAAATGTACTACTGTGTATATTGGAAACTGTCGTAGATAGTATGTGTCAGAAATTGCAGTTATGTACTAGTTTGATCTGAGAATATTGTTTTCTATCAATTTAACAAGGGGCTCGCCGGCCGTGGTAAAATCTAACAAGGGGCTCGCGCGAGCCCCTCCGAGCCCCCTCCAGCCCACCCCTGCATGTATTCTTAATTGTTTATCTCAAAAGAAAATGTTATACGAGAGAGACTTAGCTGCTTAAACTGTCTTTTTCGGTGAGAGTAAAAATGTAGCCATAATCTTTGACTTCATTCTGAGAAAGTCAATTCCACCTGACCGAAGTGTAGCTGTTGCTTCCGATTTGAGGGTATGCGACTTTGAGTATGCCGATGATGCTGTCATATTTGATAAATCTGTAGAGGGTATTCAGGAAAAAATGTACAGGTTACAGCGTAACTCATATCGCATTGGTCTTAAGGTCAATGCGAGTAAAACCAACGTGCTCTTCAACGAATAACAACAAAATAGCAGTATGCCATTTTATATATATTTCTTGCATATAACATAGATTCTGGCAACACAACCAATAACAATAGCTCTGTTCTTTTGCGTACTTCTGACGGTTTGCCGACGGCTTGCAAACTGTTTTCGAATTAGAATCTAAGCGCATTCAATTTGATTATAATTTTAAAACAGTTTGCACGCCGTCAGCAAACCGTCAGAAGTACGCAGAAGAGCAGAGCTATTACTTACTGTTTTTGCAAATGTTTGCAGTGGCACAGTTGTGCGTTGAGATAAATTGCCAACGCAATCACAACCTAGCCATAAATGGGACAATGCTATACAAGTATTATTATATTAATATTCAATAACATATCTTCGCGAGTCGTGATGTCATCTCTGGATATAACCAAAAAGCAAAGCCTACGTATTAGACATGGTAATTGAGTCACATAGGCACGAAATCTAACACTACGAGTCGGTTGTTCTCTCCGATTCTTTCGTACTGAATCGTCATTCGAATCGTTTCGATGTGTAACGAAGTTTACTTGTCTGCACCAACGTTCCTTCTAAGCTGCGCGCGCGCGCGGACGCGTAACAGTGAAAACCCCCGCGCACTCATTCCGAGTTGGTGCGCACTCCAATACAACTATTCAAATAATATTTGTTTTAATTGGAATAAATCTAATTAACCGAAATAAATTGAACATTAAGATAATTAAATTCTAATATTTTCCAATAACAAGAAATTGATCTTAATGAAGTATTTCATATCAGGATAAGTTATTAAGGACAACGTAAAAAGCTAGAATTTTGTAAATAAATTTATCAAATATGTTAATAAATTTATTAGGGACAGATTATATGTTTTATTCTGGTTATTTTATTAATTCGTGCTTGATTTTATTTTATGTAAAAACATACAATGAGTTCTGTTATTTCTTATTTTTTGTTTAATACACTTACAATTTTAAAAAATATTTATCAATTATCAAATGATAATATTATTTATTATGCGAATCAAAACATAAAAATACACTATTTTGTATTTCAAATATGACAAATTATGCCGCGCATTTGTTGGATTGGCTCGCGCAGCATTTGAATTTTCCGCTCAGCTAACCTCTTTCTTGTCTTAGATAAAGCATTGGTCTGCAGTAGAGGTCTGCACGGGCCAAAATTTTACAAAACTATCCGGTCCGAGCCCGAAAAACTCACGCCCGACCCGGCCCGGGCCCGAGTCTAATACCGCACTTGTTACCCGAACCCGACCCGAAACTCTTTATTTTAGCTCACCGAGAAATTTGAAATCCTCGATTTGCTATACTTTTTCCCAGATAATCTACGGAAGTCCGTTTTTATTTTTAGCTCACCGAGGAATTTGAAATCCTCGATTTGCTATACTTTTTCCCAGATTATCTCCGAAAGTCCTTTTTTTTTTTAGCTCACCGAGGAATTTGAAAACCTCGATTTGCTATATATTTTTCCCCAGATTATATTCCAAAGCCCGGCCCGAGCCCGACTCTCAATTGCGCTTACCCGCCCGAGCCCGGCCCATGGGCCGGGTCGGGTAAGAGCCCGCGGGCCAGGCCCGGGCCCGTGCAGACCTCTAGTTTGCAGTCTGCACTCATATAAAATATTACCCCAGTGATATATTGTTCGTTTTATCGCTCTGCCTGATATTGACAAACTTAATTTATGATTCGTAGTTCGATTGAAATTGAATTGTTGACGATACACTTGTATTCTCACTCAGCCAGCCGTGGATAAAAGATGTGTTAGATCAGTGGTCGGCAACCTTTTGTGAGACTGTGTTGAATATTTTTTTTTTGAAAAATATATTTGATTAGTGGGTGAAAGTTAAAAATATTTTTTTACTATTTACTCTTTTAAAAAATCATTTTAAGAAAAAAAATATGTATGAATAAAATATTTTCATGATATATATGAATAAATACAAAACACAACTATAATATTGTTATTGGTGACCAAGTAAGCTTGGTCTTATTAAATAAATAATTTGATTAAAAAAAATATACCATAATTTCTTGGCGGGTAACTCAAATTGTCGAAGTGGGTAATTCAATTACCGGTAGTTAGTTGCCGACCACTGTGTTAGATGTTAAAATAATTTAATGTAAAATTCACTGCGATTCGTTTGTTTTTTTTTATAAATTTTGTTTGCTATTGATAAATCTATGCTAGAATAAGAAAACTCATGAATCACGTATTAATTATTTTTAGATTCTTCGCTATTCATTTGTTATCTCAGTTGAATGTTCCCACACAGTTAAACGAGTGACTTTTTGATAATAAAAAATAAGTCAGTGACGTAACTAGAACATCTGGGCCCATATTCAAAACTTATCAAAGGGTCCAGAATTTTTTTAATACAAAAATAAAATTGATTCCAAGAAAAGGATGACTTTGAGTTGTAAATTCAAAAATGTCAACGGATTATAGACAGTATTCGTCTCTTTCCGAGAATTTTTATCTGGCGGTAATAATAATAAATAAATACTTTTATCTCGCACGTACAGACAAAAAGGCTCACACCATTTAATCGTTTAGCAGGGATTATTTAAAAAAAAATGTGGATAACTCATTCGCATCGGGGCATTTTTGCGAAATTTTGCAAAAAATTAGGTACTTTCGAAAAAAGGGTATAACTTTAAAACTATTTGACATTTTAAAAAATAATTTGGACACCAGTTGTACAACACTTTGTTGCATAATACTTAATATATTTTAGCCTGCTTTTATTAGCGATACTCAACTTTTGTATTTTTTAATATAGAAAATCGGGTATTTGACATAGAAAACGTAATAAAAAACAAGCCAAATATACATTTGCTCCTGTTTATTTTATTTCAAAACAAAATTAGAAAACATAAAAGTTTATTTTTAACCTACAATTGCTTATATTTTGGTGGCCTATTTTTTAAAGTTATATTTTAACTGTCTGCTGATTTTTCATCGCCGAAATCACCGAATAAAAAAATATTTGTGCATATATTTTAATATTTTATTTTTTAAATGATGCATCAAACATTTGTTACGCCATCTCTGTAGAGAATCTAAAACATTTGTCGCATTGGATGTATATATTTCAACGCGTCAGTCAGACCGGCGAAAATACTCGTATACGAGTCATCCGTAACCAATGTGTTAATTTGGGCCCTCCCGAGTCCTAGTTCGCATATGCTTCGTTGTATGGTGGTTACGCCACTGGATTAGGTGAAGATATAACTACGCATGTCTACTACGTATTAATTTATTACACAAATAATAACAAGTCATAATATAAATGTATTTATAGCAATCAAAATAAATAGATAATGATCGCACGAAACCCATCACCACAGAGAAACGTGTATGCCCACTTACATTTTTTTATTATTCCAAGATGGACACTTTCACTGTTAGCACACTGCGGTTGCTGAAAAATAAAATAAATACAATCAATATCAATAACAAACTGTTCTTAGAATCTTTTTTTTGCGTACAGCTTATTACGCATGTGAAATGATAAAAATACATTGATAAGAATTTTAAAGTAATTGACAAAATTCTTTATCTAAAATTAAGTGAAGCGATTAGAGATTCTGAAGTCTCGAGGTTTTCAAAGTCCCGGGACTCAAGGCGTGATAAAGTTAAAGTCCCGGGACATCCCGGGACTCGAGACTTTTATTTCCCCTTCAATAAAATTATAATTTTATTAAAATTAAATATTTGCATGTATGTATTTATGTATTACATACACTCGGCGCTTTTTGAAAGTACGGACTAGTAAAAATCGCGTTTTTTTAATACAATGTTTAATAATTATTATTTTTCTTATGTAATGGATGTGTGCAATGCTTACGGCTAATTTTTACTAAGAATGGATGGTAACGGTACATGTAATGAAAAAATATCAATGACGCCGCCGTCAGGAGTAAATTTATGACCGTAACTTCACAATACAGCTTTTAGACCTTTTTTGTCCTATTGAGACATTGGTATCTTTGTGAAATAGTGAAAAAACATTTTTACATAAAACAACATCAGGTATGAACATTTAATTTTAATATTTTGTAATTTGCTTTTGCTACAATTATATTACAATATATAAACACATGGTATTTGAAACTTCTACGAAATTATAAATCCCAAACATCTGTTTTTCTATCTTGTTAAAACCCCGGGTAAGTGTCACGTCCCGACCATGTCGTGTCCGTTTTTCTTGGGGCTCCTCTCTTATACCTGCTTTCATTCAATTAGTCCTTTTGAGGGTTTCTTAACCACAATATTTATTTATTTTTAAAATTAAAATGTACATACATGTTATTAGCACATTATAAATAACAGTCACAATTCCCGGGACATTTTCCAAAAAGTCCCGGGACTTAAAACAGCAAAAAACCCGACAAGTCCCGGGACGTCTCGACACAGAATCCCTAGAAGCGATTATGGCCACAAATTATTTTATTCCAAATTATTTGACTTTTTGCTATCTTAGTGATTCGCGTTTTAATATATTTTGCCTTCAAGTATTATTTATATACATGTTCCACTATCGAAAGTTGTTTGGTGAATTGAAGAAACGTAGGTAAGTAAATTAGTTATGCTACAAATTAAGGTTAAAGTTTTTTTGGTATATTTTTTTCATGCAAAGACAATTCTACTAATGATGTGTTTAAGTCGTACCAAAGGGTCTTATAAATTTAAAAATTAAGAAGTAATTTGAGATTATTATCATAAATTCAAGCCTTAACAACCCTTGACACCTTCATCCGATTTCAAATATAAATAGAGTAACATAGTCGCGACAGAATGATAGAATATTGAAACGTAAAGATATCCGATACGTCAAAATGGAAGATGGGTACACGGGAAAAATACCTATCCACTGTATTCACATGACTTCAATAGTTACCCGACAAGAAATTATGATAATATTTATTTTATCAAATTACTTATTTAAGAAGACCAAGGAAGCCACCAATAATAAGAGTATATGTGTGTTTTGTATTTACACATATATATCATGCAAATATTTTATGTATTACATATAAATATATGCATTATTTTTTAAAAGAATAAATGGTAGAAACATATTTTTAACTTTTACCCACTTTATTTTTTAAAACATTTTTTTTTTTACTCAGTCTCAAAAAAGGTTTCCGACCACTGATTTAGATTTTATATGAGGCCCAAAACAAATGCTTTTTCAAACATCTGGTATTGTTTGCATAAAAAATACGTAAACGAATGAGTATTTTGGATGTATTTGTATTTTCGAATGCTTGTACATACTTATGTTATAGTATGTAGTGTGTGGTATATTTACGTATTACTGTCAATATACAGCGGTCCACGTAATGTAGCAAAAACTGGCATGCGGACTAGATGAAAAAAGGTTGCGTATCGCTGCCTTAGACCACTATCTCTGAAATGAGAAGGGAACGGAAGGGCACGGAGGTAATAAATAAAAAGTATTAATTTCCTCAAGGATTTGTTGGGAGGATCGGATATGATGGAAATTAATATAATTATTATCTATGCATTCAGAAACAAAAATGATAACTCCACTCCGGTGACCCGTAACCGAGTAAAACGAAACCCGTATTAACAAAGTACCTACTCGGATGCGAAATATTAAATATTATAATATTGGTACGCTTAAAATATATTAGCTATTCAAATATTTATTTATGTTTGGTTCTTAAAAGACGTAACAGTGTGTATTTTGTTAACAATTTACTAAATTTATTTATCTTAATTAAAATAATTATCAGAACGTTGCTGTACACTTTGTCATAAAAAAATATATATAATTGATGTAAAAATCAGAAATAGCACATCAAAAATGAATTTAAAATATATATTTTGAGTACCACGTTACCACAACAGTTAATAAAACAAATTCTAATGCAAAAAGTAACGTTAAAATTGAATGAAAATTTTATTTTTCGAATCCTTAAATTTGTGTACACATCCACAAGTTTTGTCACTTACCAACTGGGTTTCGCCTTTCAGCATCTTCAGTCGTTCAAGCGCATTGAGTTTAAGTTCATAAATGCGGAGGTGTCCACAATTTTAAGGATTTAAATTTAATATTAAAATTTCACCAAGCAAATTCAGTCGAAATCTAAAATCTATCATATTTCATTGAAATTTATTTAAAAATTGTTTACATTCATAAGCACTTAATAAAGAAAGTTTAGGAATCATTATAGTCCACAAATTATAATATATGTGTAGTATTTATATGAAAAACCATTTTTAGTATTATTTAGACACAGGTTCTTTTGTCGTTAATGTTTTTATGTTACCCATAGTGTGATAGACAATGTCAACGTATTTCTTATTGTATACACTATATAAGTCGTGGATACATTGCATAAATAAACTGTGTTTGTTTCAAGAATAATGCTATATAATGGATCACGTTTTAAATTAAAAATTCCACAAGCTGCTTAAAGATGTTTGTTGGTAAAGTTTTGATTAACAAAAAAGCATTGTCCAATGATCTTGTCCGATGTAAATTAAAAATATAAATATATATATATAGGTATATATGCAGCGGTGGGCTGCCAATATCTTAACAAGGGGCTCGGTAAATCGTATTTTTTTTTATTATTTATCCCTCTCCGCTCTCAATGTCGATCATATGGCCTCCTAATGAAGGTATATCAACCAAAGTTTTTTTTCAAAGGATCGGAAGAGTAGGGGGGGAATTTTTAGAAATCACAAACACCCATACCTTCGAACAGAAAATCGATCGAAAAGATGCTGCTTCGTACTGGGACTCGAACCCATAAGGCCTGGCACGAAAGCCCACAAGCTGAATGAAAAAATTAAGGGGTAACTAATTCTTGTTTCATAATAAAAATTTAACCATCCTCATAAATTGCAGTTATATGTTGATTTGATCTAAGACGAATGATTTTCTTATCTTAACAAGGGGCTCGCCGGCCGCGCCGAAATTTAACAAGGGGCTCGTGCGAGCCCCCTCCAGCCCACCCCTGTATATATGGTTAGTAAAAAATTGAAATATATTCTACTTGTTTTGTTATTTATGACACGTGTAGGTAGCTTGTTCGAGAATCATCCATTAACTAATTCTTTAATGTAAGTTTTTCCAATAATTTAGTATAAGGATAACGATTTACGTTTACATTTAAAATACGAAAAAATATCAAATGACTTAATTACAAACATTCGTCTTATTGGTGAAATCTAGTTGAAATTAAAAAAAAAAACATCTCATTTGACAAAAGCATTCCTTATAATACTATTTTAATCTATATAATTTATGGGTAGTCATAAAATTGATTAATCTCAATCAAAAAACATTATTTATTTATGAAAATTGTATTAAATATTAACAAGGTAAAAACAATATATATTATCTGTCAAATGAAGAATTGTTAATTGCCAAAAAGAGAGTGATGATATAATTCTATCACTTTATATATATTTTTTTAAAATAGTGCGTTTTGGTTGAGATGAAAGAATATATTTAAAATAAAAATAGGTCACTTCTTAAGAACGCTACTGGTGTTTATTTTATGCAGTTAACTGTTAGTGGAAAATAAAAATAAAGAATACTTTACTCAGCTGGGATGTTTTTAAAATTCTATTGACCTAGACTTTGTAATTTACACGAATGTTTATAAATAAGTTGCTAAGCAATTTTTCTTAATTATAGATGTCGTTGTAGACCGTTTCACCCACCCTTAACAGCAATCCGAAATAGGTATAAAAGATTTGACGTAGAAGGTCAGGTATACTGGCTTTCTTAATAGATATTCGAAGGCTTTTGAGCTCGAATTCTTATATCGAAGAATTTCTTAATTAAATCATTTATAAGGCTTCATAAACCGAGCTATATAATTAAAGGAAACGGAAACGTTTTAATCAAGTGGAATTAAACATTTTAGGGTCTTCGTTGTTCCGCTATTCATGTAATAGGTATGAGACACACATACATATGTAAAAACGAAAGAAATTATAATATTACTTAAACAGATACATATATTGTACATATAACTGCGGTTAAATACAAATAAATGCGTATATTTACGATCAGTAGTAGCAGGGGCGGATCAACCTATAAGCGAATGAGGCGCGCGCTTGGGGCCTCCGAATCTTAGAGACATCAAAAATAGCATATATTATATATCTATCCATATACTTTTTGTTCAGATTTCAATATATATTTATTATTTTACATGGAATTTTCTGAAGTTTTTATGTTATTCAAAAAACATGGTCTCCAAATTTGATTGCGCCTCGGGCCTCACATGTGCTTAATCCGCCACTGAGTAGTAGTATTTTATAGATCAGTGAAAGCAAACAGTATTTTTAACAAGTCAACCAAATACTTTGCTTATGACAAAAGGTTACTAAAACATAATTTAACCGGATGAGACAATGAGGAAATTAGTGTAAAATCAAAACACAAATCTTTGATTTAAGCATATCGTTCGAAAATAATGTAATTTACACTTTTATTTATAGACTAATCTGGCAAATTGTAGCAGCAAAGAAAATTGACAAGTCACTTTGACGCGGCGAAAGAACACAACACATTGATTGATCTTGGTGTTGAAAAAGAATGTCGCTGAATTTCCACGTTGATGAAATAAGTGGTTGCTTGATTAAGCTGGGGTAAGACATATTGAAAAGTTTTGAGTATAACTTCTCGTATAACTACACGACATTATCGTATCTACTGACTTAAAATTTTGAAAATGTAGATTGTTAAATCAACAACAATTTTTTATTTCCGTATAGTGTAAGAAGGGGCGAAGATATTTTCGATGTCTAGATATTATTTAAAATAAGGTTGAATATGAATCGTATGCTTGATTGTGATTTATCGAGATTCGATATTTTTCGAATTATTTATTTGCATCTCTAGAATAACAGAAGTTGTTTTAATATATCGAATGTTTAAAATTAATATTATTATAATTAAAGATATTGTAAGCCAATTTCTCATTGTAATATTGTAGTAAGTATGTATGTGATTATCTTTTTTGTTTTTTCATCATCAATCAATTTTGATGATTTTGAAGTTTGAAGGTTGGAGAATGGATTGTTTCAACCGCTATGCACGACTATAAATTATCTTAATTTAAAATGAGCTTTCATTACAATTGTGTAAGACGTTGTTTAACATCTGCGGTGTAGTAAATGATAAGAATAAGTCTACAAAATATTGATAAAAAATTTTTAGAAGGACAGTTTACTTTAGAAAACATATAAAAGTAAAAAAAACGGAGTTTTAATATTTTATTGAGTATATATATATACTTTGTAGAATTTAATACTTTACCCTTTTTATCATATAACCACATTTATCCACAATTCTAGATACACATATTCTTTCATTACAAAAAAATAACTTTTTGAATAAAAAATAATAAGTTAATGCCTCCGGTGGATTTCGGCGTTGCTGTCAGTCTTTCAGTTGCGTCTTGATTGCTTATTATGAGTGCTGATTATAAAAATATAATTAATATTTATCCTTCTTTTTCAGATTTGATCGTTTTGCCTTTTCTTATTCTCGATACGGTAAAAAATGTTATAGGATATATAAATATGGGTGATAATTATATTAGGATATACGATATCACAATAGGGGTGCGTTATCAAATAGGTATAAGTGATGCACAACCCACGGCCTATAAACATATTTGTTTCTACCCAAAATGAAAAGTACTTCATCACAAATGATCACGAAAAACCGCTTGGACAATGATAAGGGTAAGTCATCGGTAGGCTGCCAATACGTTCACAGAGGGTTCGCATAATTTCAGAGTTATTCTCATTCGCTATTTTTCAGAGAAGGGGCGAGTTTTTAATAAATTTCAAACAATTCGTTCGTAATAATTGTTAAAGCAGTCGAATGTAACCTAATATACTTATATTATGTAACATTACGTAATATACCCTAAAATCATTAATATCAATAGTTGAAAAATGTACTTACCAATCTAGGATAGCATGAGTGAAAAATCCTAGATTGACTCAGAAATAGGTTTCTACTATTCTTTTTGCTCAAATTTCATGTTTTAAATACTATATATTAAAGCCGTCGTAGATAATATGTGTAAATTTCAGTTTAACCTGAGAATATTGTTTTTTTTTTTTATATTTAACAAGGGGTTCGCCAGCCTAAGTAAAATGTAACAAAAGCCTCGCGCATGCCTCTCCGAGCCCCCTTATAGCCCACCCCTGACCATAGAGATTGAACAGACATTGAACTTTAAAAAAAAGGTCGGAAAATCTCTCTCGGAAAGGTTTGTCATACAAATACCTATGTTATGCTGAGTGGTGGATGTTTGGAATATTTCAAATGTAACTACTAAATTTAAAATAGTGAAATGTTTGTATCCGAATTTTATTCACTGATGCCCGTGAACAATTATTAATTGTACAATTATCAGAAGATGGGTAAATTGGCCCTTCTATCGAATAAGTTGTGCAGCACTGCCACATATACGTAATAAAAAGATGAACATGACCATATAGTCATGCGGGGTTTCTATACAACGACTTTGCGTTTTTTTTTTTTTTAAGTTTTGTTAGGAATAAAAGTTATCCGTGACTTCAATATGGCTAAAAAAAAATTTTTTTTGTATCGGAAAAACGCTCTCGTCTCTGGAGGGTTAATCCGACACTGCTTATACCTAGTTTGAACTTGTACAGAATGTTTGACGTATGTAAGGGTGAATAAAAAAAAATGTGTTGCTATATGTGTATACATATTGATGAAGTTAACAGCATTTGCTAAGTATTAGGTTTGATGCAATTATTATGACAATATTATTTTACATGAAATGTTGTACAACATTACATAAAAAAATAATATAATATCTAAAACTTGGAAGCATGCATTCTCACATAAAAAAAACAACTAAACAACTAAACAAGTTTATTAATTAGTTAATTATTTTTCTAAGCCGAATTATAAAATACGACAGTAAAAACACCGTGACGAGCATTTAATTAACTAGCCAAATTATTCGACATTCTAATTGGATTAAGTAATACTAAACAAAAATCCAGATTATGTCCTAAAACAGTAAATAAGTAAACAAACTTGAAATAACTTACGTTATTTTTATGTTTAATCCTTGAATTTTTAGGAACCTTACATACACTACTCATTTTTTTTGTACACTTAAAACAATGATAACTTTAAAACTTTGTTGTTTACATTTTTTAAATTTCACTTCGCACCATGTTTTTACACTCACACAAAGAACACACTACACTCCGCTACGAAATATACATCTCAAGTGACGCGGTGCACTATACAGTAAACTTTGTGCCCCAACCACCTGTCACACTGCTGTCACTGTCATATAACTCCTCGGAGTGGGTAAAAACAGCACCACTATAAAAAAAAACACCATGTGCATAGTATAAAAAAAAACGATATTTTTTACTTGAATAAACTCTCAAAACGTGATATAATATATAGTCGACAATAAACGGCAGTCAGTTAGCAATAGCGTTATATTTAATTTTCTTCGATTTTCAATATAAATTTAAAATTTATATTATGATATCGACTGTGGAAAGGAAAAATAACGTAACCCATACATATCAAATTTTACAGGATGCGCAAAAAACGTGTTTTGATAATTTTGGGCCATATGCAAATTATGAATTATACACAACCTTAAAGTGCACGGAGACTTCTAATCTGGTGTTTAATTGACATAATCTAATATTAATTAAAGAAATTGTCTAGAAAAAACTTTTATTTCAGTCTTTTTTCTTGGTTTTAATTTTTTACAAGGTCATCTTTTTCAAACTTTAAAGCTAAATTTAGATACTAATTCGGCATTTGAAGCTTGCATCATTTTAATAAAACGTGTATCAAGTTTGAAATATTGTGATTATCGAAAAAAACATATTTTGAGAAAACTATGGGTTACGTATTTTTTCCTTTCCACAATCGATATACTTGAAATATAAAATTGAGGTAGATACTTAATAATATTTGAATTTAAAAAATGCGTAACTTACGCCAAATGAATGGTACACTTTTTTTAATTTTTTCAAGTACAATAATAAGACCGTTAATAAATTATTTAAGGAGCAAATCGATGGTTATTTTTTCCAGGGCCGGCTCACGGTTTTCTGCGTCTGTGTGCGAGGCGCAGGAAAACTAGAACTACATGAGTGAATAATACTAAAATTTTAGTGCGGCTCATCCTGTGCACGCCGCACACTTCGCACACGTCACAAGCTGGTCCTGGCTATTTCATTCACAACCTACATTTTGTTTTTTACTGGCCTGGTGAAACGGCATTCCTATTAGATGGTGTTTGTTATATTTTTAAATAATATGGTATTAACAAGTATTTTTTTTGTTACAGTTATAACAGAGCATGAGTTTTCCGCCATGTAAATATTACCACTTTTTTGTGTTTATGATATACAATAAAGCTTTTTATATACATTGTGTTAATTATATTTATTTTTACTCAAGTAATTTGTCTACTTCAAGTTTTTTTATTTATATATTTATTCTTTTATTCACAATTATTAAGTTTGAAGAAGGGTAAAAACCCTACTAAATAAAATTTCTTATAAGAATCATGTTAGAAGTCGATCAAGAGAAAACTTAAGATTGAAAAGACGATCACAGGGCAAAAAAGGTTGGACACTCTTGATCAGACGTGGGCAAATGCGGCTATTTGTTGAAATAAGTGCGGCTCCCATTGAAAATTAATACCTATATAATACCTATATATGTTACGACTTTTTCATTCGTAATTACGGTGTGGCTCTTTATAATATTTGAAATACCTGAATGTGGCTCTCATTGGCCTCATGCGAGACCACCTCTGGCTTAGATGAATTTGTTACCAGGCAAATTGCCAAAATTTCCAAATATAAATTATCAATTTGGCAGTAATATTGTATATTAATTTTATTCTTTGTTTGTCACACTTTTGACTTGATTTGGTAAAATATTTATTTATTATCTGACGGGTGAACAGAATTACGGTATTGAGCTTCATTGGATCAATAAAATATGCGTGGTTATATTTTAATTAATTAAAGTTAGGTTTTACTATATTAATAAGTTTATTGCAGATCCAAAATTAATGTTAGTGCAGTATGATATATATTTAAGAGCAACCTTTCATCATATTTTTCAAAAATTGTTGAATTTAATATTTGTGGACTCAGTACATCGACATGGCTTGAAAATATTTGTTTCCTACAAAACTACGTGTCTAGCTTAATTTAAGAATTAATTCAAACTATCAATGTTTTATATTTTTTCCCTTTTCAGCAAACTCCTTTCTCCCCTCATACAACAAATCCTGGCCAAATGCATGCGCGCTGCTCGTCACGGTCACCGCTCTGGTGTGCTCCTATCGAATTTTAGCCCTGCCACCCTATAAGTAAGTAGATACTAGAAAAAAGCTTCAGAGCGAGAAAGAAAGCATTACAATTCAATATGTATTAAAATAAAAATGATTGATTTAAAGCGTTTCAATAAATCTATAAGATAGTATATCTACAAACATGATAATTGATACATGCTAATGAATATACGGCTTTAGTAATTGTGAAAAGATACTTAATTTTTACATTCTAATACAAATCTAACTAGAAAACAATACAAATATAAAATCAATTAAATATTATTTAATTAGTCATTTACTGGGTTGATCACTTCAGAAATTGCATTACTTTGGCATTATAGTAACAAGGAAATGTATTCAAAATATATTATATTAAACAAATATTTATTTCAAAATTTAAAATTAATTATTTAGCACCGATGCATTGCCACACGTAAAATGAGTGTTTTGACAGCTTAGATCTTTTAGACTGGTAGCACTGTGGTATGATTTAGTTTTGTCACACTGCCAACAGGTGTCTATTACAATTATCAAACTATCTGTGGGACTCGCCTAATTGTTATTCGATTTATTGTATTTTAATATTTTGTGATGAATATTAATCCTAAAGGGCTCAATTAGTAATAAAAACCAATAGACACGTGCTTTTCAAAAATATATAATGTGAGTACTAGATGAAGTACTTAACAAGTTATACGTTCTTTGCAGGATTTTTGTTGAATTTATTTTTCATTTCTTACACTCGATGATATTCCAGGGTTATAATTTGTAATTTTTATGTATTTAACTAACTGTTTCACTCAGCCAATGTATTTTACACACGTTTTTTTTAAAATCTATATATTCTTGTATGTTAACTATTTAAGACATCAGTGTGTTTACGTGAAGACAGCAGCTGTCAAATATTTGTTTTTATTTACAAAATAATGACGTTAGCTCCTGTATTAGAGTGCCAATTAATTTTGAAACACTACACTCAAAGAATTTTTCGAAACGGCTATTTATCCATTATATTGAGTCCTGGTTACCCAACATTTTAATAAATTAAATATGATGAAATGTTTAGTTTTCTCTTGCAATTTAAGTATTCCTTATTATACAATTCCATAAACCATCTGCTGTATATGACAGATACAGCAGGACCATCATAAATGAAAAGAAATATCCCCAAAGTAACTCAACTGAAATCAGTTGTAAAAAAAATGGAAAAGTGATAATATTGTGAGTGCCTTACATACAAAATTATAAATTTTGGTAATTGTAGAGTATAGCTCGTCATGGATTATTACGGCGAAAAAATTCACAAACTAAGCTAAAAACAATGCCACGATTTAAAATTATTTTTTGAGGGCTTGATAATCGCGTTAAAATCACACATTAATATGAAGAACACCGACAAATAAATTATCCAAAATATGACATATTCTCAATGTACACCGCCATATTTTTTAAATTATCCTTTACTTACACATGGACTATTGCGGCAAAGTATGTTGAAAACAACGCCACGATTGAAAATATTTATTGAAGCATTGATAAATCGCGTTAAAATCACACATTAAAAAGAAGAACACTGATAATATATACGAAATATTTCGTATTTCGTATAATTTATCAGTGTTTTTCTTTTTAATGTGTGATTTTAACGCAATTATCAAGCCCTCAAAAAATAATTTTAAATCGTGGCGTTGTTTTTAGCTTAGTTTGTGAAGTTTTTCGCCGTAATAATCCATGACGAGCTATACTCTACAATTACCCATACTTTTATTTTTATGTTTATGTTCTCTTGCGATTTCCATTTTTTATTCAAAGCAGTGGCGGGCTATGGCTCATGGGAAGCCCCAAGTGTAATTAAATTTGGAGGCCCTGTTTTCCGGAAAACATAATTACGTCAGAAAATTCTATGTAAAATAATAAAAATTTGAACAAAAAGTATATGAGTTACTATATATGTAGGTCATTTTTAAGGCCCCTAAAATTCGGAGGCCCCAAGTGTGCGCCTCATTTGCTTATAGGGTAATCCACCACTGATAATATGCTTCGAATAAAGGAACGAGGCCACCATATGTTGCTTCCAAAATTATCTTTGTGGGTGAGTCTTTTTGCTTCTTCCCAATTCATAAATGGATGGTTAGCAGAGGCCTCTCAGAACAATGGAATTCATTTAATTGGAAGAAGATACAGACAGGATTCAGGCTCATTTGGAGTATCTGCAGCTTCTTAATTTTGGATTGAATAAGGAGCTGATAAGTCGGTTTTCTTATTTCCGAACTTCTGATGGAGTCAAATCATGAGAATTTGGTTTTATTAACTTCCTCTTGTAGTAAGTTCCCAAAAATAATTCATCAAATGTGGTTAGTAATATTTGGTCAATCAAAGTTTCTTTTTGCTAGCTTATTACGAGAGGAAGTAAAAAAACAATCTTCTGTAAAATTAATGAATTACCGCTTACGATTTTCTGCCGATTGCGGTTTGATAAGTTGAAAATAAAAGATTTTATAGTTAAGATATTCATGTGAAACAAATTATTAAATTTATTAAACATTTGTTATGAATAGTAAAGTCGCTTAGCTGACTCACGATTTAAACATAGATTAATATTTTTCTAAAAAGTAAATTTCTTACCCGGATTCGGCCCAATCCTGGATCTCAATCGTACTTACCCACCCGAGCCAGGACTGTGCAGATCACTATTATACGGTAACCCGATTACCCTGAAGTAAAGATTTTACCTGTTTGTAATGTTTAAATGCATTTCGATTGCTCTAGTAATATTCTGTGATGAAATAATATCTAATGACGAATTCTATTTATTTCAGGGTTTCAACCGTGGAATATGATTATTTGATAAAGTTTCTGGCAGTAGGAGATTCCGGAGTTGGGAAAACAAGTTTTTTGTACCAATACACGGATGGCACATTTAATTCCCGCTTCATATCAACCGTTGGAATTGATTTTCGAGAAAAAACTGTGGTAAACATTACATAATAGTTTTATTTATATAAAACATCCAGAATAAAGCCGATATAATATTAATCTATGATTAAGATTAATACTAAAGCTAATTGGGTTGGTGTAAGGTTTCATAAAATAAAAAACATAAAAATATTGCCACATCATCTATGGGTTCTTCGTTGTTTTACACCGGACAGTAAAACCTTTCCATATGACACGCAACATAATATGAAATGTGACTATACGTCCCGTTTTTAGGTAGCCTATCTTCTTGTTCTGAAGCAGAGCTTGAAATGAGCTTGAAAAATAAGTCGATGTACTGTTTTGAGGAAACAATGAATGGTCATGTTGCGATTATTATCGCGCAACTTACACCTTGAAGTCGATGTTGAGAACATAATAAAAAAATGGCAATTTTTAATGGTATTTTTATTTTTTGAAATCGGTTGAGTAAAGCTCCATCTGGATGTGGAGGTGCACCGACGACCGTTGCATTTTTCAGTGTCTGGCGTTAAACCATGAAGTACCTATCAATGTACATAATACATGAATCGGTAGAGGTCAAACGTGGAAATTTGTATTCAATGTATAAGTAGTTGGCATCCTTTTTACAAAGATGGGCATTCCAAATGACTTGCTTGTTTTAAAGGGTAATTAATTTCAATTTCGCTGGATGAGGCAGTTGGGGCTTATGGTTAAAATCTTTACGCATATATTCAATCAAAACTAGTTTAAGATTTCGACTGAAGTTCTCAGTTCGGTTCAACTCAGTTCAAGTTCATCTGTGCACTTGAACGCCTGAAGATGTCGAAAGGCGAAACCCGGGTCGTTAGTGACAAAATCTGTGAGAATGTACATAGTTTGAATGATTCAAATTCAAAACTAATTTATATAAACACATACTATTTTCAAACTTGAATACATACTTAACGCCATAATGAAACTTGGCATTGCAGATCATTAGCTCACAAGCTCATTTTTCATAATAAGATAATGGTAGATTCCTCTGTGGAGTTCAACCATGCACTGCTATGAGTGATGAATACACTCATTGTTCATTATACTCGAAAGGAATAGGAATACAGCTGAACTGACAGAAAAGAGAAAAACAATTTCCGCATCTACTGTCAAACTCAATCTGTTAAATCTGTATTTGTCATGGTGCTGTAGTATTTGTACTATTTAAACAGATTCCACACAGTTCTTTCTTCAAGTGCACTGTAAACACAAAAGTGTGGGGCACTATATAGTCGAGATGTTCACAAATATTGTTTTTACAGATATAAACTTAACATTTAGACAATGACATTCGTAAACTGTGATTTTGTTTGTAAATAATTAATTTATAAATCTTTATTGATTAAAAATATCATTATGTATCAAAAAATCATTAAATCTTATATAAAAAGAATACTAAAGCTGCCATTGCGCAGAATGCACCATTTGCTGTCTTTGTACTTATGACAGTAGAGTAGTATTTATAAGGTAGACTTTTTAACCCACTGAGCCTTGAATTGATATCAGAAAAAAATATATAATTGATATGTCCTAAAATAAACATATTTACGATATTTAAATGAGGGATATATGTACTCCATAAATGCATTTTTGATGAAATTTTATGATTACTACCACATGTCAAAGTTTCCTCAATTTGACACTGTCAGCACTTGGTGGCTTAATAAGTCTCCGATTTTTTCTTAAATGGTAGAATAGCCATTAACTATTTAAAAATTGTAAAATATTTTGAATTTTAGAATCAATTAACTTATTTAGTGCTTTCTTTCATAATTCTAAATAGAATAAAGCGTAGGTAAAATTTTGTTCAATTAATACGCATGGGAGATTTTTTTATCAGTAGAAGTATGGTTATCTTTAGCTTATATATTATACTCGTAGAAAAAGCAATAATGTACAAATAATAATGAGGATAATATAGTTTATTAGTGTGCCATTGTTTACAAAATGATGATATCTCACATAAAGATTTCACAGGAAATATTTATTTGATTTGAATTATTGATTGTTGGATAATAATTAATATTTGGTTGTTTCGGTAAATATATGGTATTGTGAATTTGCTATCTATTTACAGGGGGACAATATATTTTTTGACTGCATTTCATGCATTTCTCCACTCTGTTTGATCACGTGGCAAAGAAAAGATTGACTTACATTCAAATCAATTAATCTTTTCCAAGAAGTTACAATATTAATTTTAAAATGGCAGTTGTTACAAAAGATGTAATGACATCTTTTATCTTGTATTTAAATTTTCCCTTTTAACCCTGCTCTAAATGAACAAGTGGCATTATATTATTAGTCCGTTTTATATTACGGTAAATAGTCTGACACTAACAGATTGTGATGGTTCTATTGGTTCATGCCTTTCAGTAATAAATGCTGTCCGCTGAATTAGATGTCCGTAGATATTAATTGACTGTTAAGAGAATCTAATCTGGTTATAAAATTGCTTAGAGTGTAAAATTGCAAAGCCAATTCATTGTGAATATTCTCTCTCACATAAGTGATTACTATTATTTTAACTTGTTATTTTTAAACACTGTTTAGTATTTTGTAGCATTGGTAGATGGCTTAGCGTAGATTTGTTTCTAGATCTATCAACTGAACGGAAGGAATCACAAAATTCATCTGCAGTTGTGGGACACAGCGGGACAAGAAAGGTGAGTAATATTTAAAATTTTAGAAATATGTAGATTGGTTATTTGCAATCAATAATCTATTGCTACCTAGACCTAGACAGGCCTACTAACTGCGCATGTAATCATTAACTCATTTCAGCCAATATAAGCCATGTCGATATTGGGAGAGGTAATTTTTTTGAAGCCATTGTGTAATTATTTATGTATTGTATTTTTTCGCAGTATTTTTATTGACTTGCATATATTTCCTAGAATATCGTTGTCAAATAATAGAAATTCTTCCTTACAATAACTCATGATACCTGCTGAGTGTAATGGTAATATGAATTTATGGCAATTATAATAATTTACCGTTAGGTATCCTTTTAGATATTATTTAATATTTACCATTTGTTTCTTGTGCTTAGGTTCAGAAGTCTGACTACAACTTTCTACCGTGACGCCATGGGATTCCTTCTTCTTTTTGACTTAACTAACGAGTTATCATTTTTGGAAGTTCGGAATTGGATTGAGCAACTGAATGTATGTATATGATTGAAGTAACTCTTATGTTTGGAACTTGTTATGTCCATCGCATCATAAAAAATGTCTTATTTTACATCATATATATATTTATGGCCTCTATTGTGTAAATCACTACATCTGCAATAACAAAATAGCCCAAAAGACATTTGTTTTATCTTTTACTACAACAGTATTGTCATAGAGTGTATCCGGTCACTTTATTATGATTAAATTTTTATTTGACTCATGGTTTTTAAATACAGTAAGCCCTTGTTCACCATGACCCCCTCCCGGTTAGAGTAAGTTTTAAATTTGAATTGAAGAGAAGACTGCTTCATGGCTTAAAGCAACAAAGGATTGTTTGAAATATCTTCTCTGTGAAAATTTATCGGGAGAAGTGAAATAAAAACTATGTATTAGTCGAAAACTAATTGAGCCATGATTGGTTATTCTAAAAAACATGTTCTTTATATGCACAATCATTGCATAGAGTTGTTCAACGAAGATCACTAGCATAAATTTATCACTTAACAAAAATCTTCCTTCATAGTATCTTTTACTTTGGGATATTTACCAGTTTTTGCTTTTTTGCTTTGTATACTTACATTACAACTTACACGATTGTCATTCTAGACTCACTCCTTAACGTCAACTCCTGACATCATACTATGCGGTCACAAATGTGATATACCAGAGAAGAGAGTGATAAGTGAAGACCGAGCGAGGCAGTTTGCCGCAGATCATCAGCTGTCCTATTTGGAGACGAGTGCTGCCACGGGGCAGAATGTTGCAAAGGCGATTGAAATGCTATTGGACAAAATTATGTACAGGTAAAACACCGGCCCTGTAGCCAACTGTCAACTTTGTGTTCTTCGGTTTTGGCGTCTACCAGTATGGACGTAAATAAATTGATTTGTGTTTGAAGTTATGGGCTTCCGTGATTCCCTTCCACCCATCTGATTCTAAAAATATATCAACTAATAGACTTGTTCTTGTTTTATCATTCTATGTCTGTCTGAAAAAGAGAGATTGGAGTCTGAATAATGACTAGTTCTTGCAAAGCAACTTTTGTTGAAATGCTACATTAAGAATACATATGCTGCACAATGAGAGTGGATATGATAAAAAAATATAGTCCTCAACTTATGACGGTTCACACTTACGACTGAAAAAAAAATACATTTCCTCCTTCACTCAATCCTCCGCTTCCTATGTCAGTCACTGAGCTCTAGTACTTGCAGGTTCTGTGACACTCCATCCATTCAGCAAAGTCGCGGTCTTCCAATGACTCGTCTTCCTCAGGGGTAGTAAATGTGAGACATTTTGTTGGTTTATATTCATCCATGCGTGATATATCTCCAGGCCAGCGTAGGTGTTAAGTCTTAAAAATGCGTACATATATTATTATATATGCACACATAGGTATATCATGTAGATCTATTATTATATTACAGGTACAAAAGCTCATTTGTGAAATATTATTACCTGTGGTGTCATCTTTTGAGCATTGAATGCATGAGTCTAGATATTATTACTAACCATATCCACTCCCTATTGAGGCATGTGGCCACCACACAGTTCCTCCAAAATTCTCTGTCATACGCCAGTCTCTTTGCTTCCACCCAGTTCATCTCAGTGTCCTGTAGCTCTCCCAAAAACAACCTATGCATGGTCATCAGTGGCCTTCTACGGCGAAGAGATCCATCTGGTTGGTAAAAGAAACGAGCAATGTCCTGCGGATGCGTCAAGGGGGCCTGATTCATATCAGATACTTATAACGAAATGCTAATATATAGTTTTTTCACATTTCAAAAACACAAAATTTAAAGAATAAAATTATTTAATCTGATTGAATTTATTTATGAATGTACTATTTTTATTTTTTCCAGGATGGAGACATCTGTTGAATATGCAATGATGTGTTCCGCGGGAAAACCCAACAATGTTGTTCAAAATTTAAAGGCCAATCAAGCGAAACAATCGTCTTCGTGTAAATGTTGAATGCAGCATTTAAATAGTTTACAATGACGCGCATATGAAGTATTATTTGATTTATAATTCATTCCAATGTGTTTGCCAAAGAAAAAATCTCATTTGAGATCGAGTCCATTTACCAAGTTATTTTTATGAAATCTGTTTCATATGATGATTTATTTTAAGAGTGTATAATTAGGATTACCTGAAAAGCATGATATCTTAACCTTTTTTGAGTTGTGAACTGAACCAGATAATTGTAACATCGGAATAACAAGAAAACGTCTGAGAAAACAAAGTATACCAGATATAGATAGCTCTAACTCCTAGTTGTAGTCTTCGAATACCAGACATAAAATTAAACCTAGATCGCATAGTGATCAGATGATGATTTCTTTCAAAGAATACCACCGTCACCGCCAAGTGAACAACCTTCAATTTCCAGAGAGGCCAATCAGTTTGAAAGCCAACTGTCAACTTTTTCGGATATTAGGCAATGGTGAAATATACCTAAACCAGTTATAAATATCACATTTACGGGCACTCCAGGTATAAAAATCGACGTTACAGGCAACGAACGAATAGATTTTTTTAACGCCATAATGAACATTGATTTTTACTCCTTATAAACGAGTCTTATCAATATTCAGTGGATGTTTTAGTTTGACAGAAGTAGAATTACTGCTTGAAAGGATATTTCCATTATAGAGTTCAAAACACGACTTGGACTATTGTTCCACACGGGGAAGGTTTGGTTAAATCATATAAACGATTATTTTTGGGAAAAGTACCACCTCTTCAATTTTACAGCTCTCTCACGATATATGTCACGGGACAGGTTTTTTTTATTGATTTTACGGACGTTGCATTTTTGAAAAAATACGGATAATAAATAAAGTTAAGATAAAATTCTGACACTGGTTAACTTTTTCAATGAAAAGATGAACGTTATTTATGCCCCTTTAAAACATCTCTCTATTGACGAGTCGTTAATTTTGTGGAGAGGGAAAATAAAGTTTCGACGGTATATGAAAGGGAATAAAGAAAAATATGGAATCAAACTATATATGCTGGGAGAATCGAGTTGTCTAGCTTTAAATCTGATTGTATATGATGGAGCCGCTGACAAAGAATTAGGTGGAAAAGACCACACCAATAAAGTCATCAGAAAATTACTGAAATTAAAGACGAGAGAAGGAAATTCACCTTACATGGACAACTATTACAATAGTGTTCCTCTCGTAGAAGAATTGGTATGTGTGACTTAATGGATAGATTGTAGAGAAGTATTTGCAGTATCGTTAGAATTTGATGGTCAGTCTATTCAACGATGAACCGACACGTAAGATTAGTAATAAAACCAAAAATGATTAACCAATATAATACACACATGAGTGGAGTTGATTATCACGTACAAATGTTGTCATATTATAGTGCTGATGCTGGTGGTGATAGTGACAACGTATACGGAAAATACTAATGAATATGAAAAAAAATTGTCATCAAAATGTGATGAATATAAAGGTTGACGAATATAGATGTTCCGGTGTTCTTTTATTTTTTCCTTATTGTGATGAGGTTTTATCAAGTATATGACAAATCAATTGACAGGTTGCCGCTACAAACTACTGGTTGGGAATTCGTGCTTTAAAGGATTAGATTAAGTGAAATACAAAAAATGAATTAGTATTCAGAGGAACTAAACATATTGATATTTTTGTCAATTTTAAATGTATATAAGTTCTGTGATATGCTCCATGACGTTTGTATCAGTGAAATCCACTAGTATCAATAACAGTTGTTCATTATCAGTTAAAATTGTAATAGTATTAGATTATATATTTAACCTGATGCTTTTTATTATTTTATAACTCATTTTTGCAAAATTACTGCATGCGAGTTTGAAGCTGCTTATTACCATTTTTCGAAATTAATACTTAACTCATGACAGCAACTTGATATTTTGATAGATACAAAAGCTAGAAATAAACTAATTTTAACACATTGAAAAGTGACAGTCTGACCAAGTCACAGAAAAGACCAAATATTATCGTTTACACACAAAACACTTTATAATTATTTATTCACGTAGATATATTTAATTTTTTAACGGATTTATAAAATAATTTATGCTATGTTCTTACAAATAATATTCCTATGTAATAAGGTATTATAATATTAAGTAATTCAAATTGTATTTTTACTTTGCACCGAATGTGAATTTATAAATAAAACAATCTTATTTTTAAAAATTGAGGAGTCCATATACATAGTTTCAATCAGTCTGTTATTCAACACGCACATGCTAGAGTATACATAAAACTGTTAGTGTTGAATGAATGTTGGCAGGCTTCCTGATGTATAATATATAACTACTAGTTTCCGTTAATTATTTAAGTTTGTTTACATTTTTACCACTATTTGATTGAATGAGCTCTGAAATCTCATTGCCATATATTTATTGCGATGATATTTACGCAGCCACATCCTATCATCAAAATTATAAAACTTCTCTGATAGACAATATATTTTTGAAAACGTTTTGATTAATGATGTATTTTTTTCATCGACTTTACTAAATAAACATTTGTCTCTACTTATATTGGATTAATCACTGAAATATTTGAATTTTTAATGTAATGTGCCAAATTTAATATACCTAGTTGTAAAATGCCAAATTTTATCAAAATAACATAAATATATAGTATTTATAAGCATTTGTTACAGTATTAAAATCAATCCTACACTGTGTTTACCAAGTTTATATTTAAATACATACCAACTTCCGAAATATTATAAATATATTGTGAGAAATTTAATGGTTTGAATTACTGTTTAATCAAAATTTTGTACTTCTCAAATAAGCAGACATTCATGTATGACGTCATAATTCAAAATGGAGATGGGTTTTAATATAATATGATGATTTGTGTCAAAACCTGTTACAATTAAGTGATGCCATAAAATCAGCAAATTAAAATAACCTGAAATTTGTTTCTTAGTATGTATTTAAAACGCGACTGCTTCTTCCTTCATTGGTAATGTCATTGACAATCATTTCAGCAATTTAACCCTTTGAGTAGTGAGTTATTTTTTACTAAATTAACCTTTATTAGTACTTTTCAATATTTTTTTGAATTCGTGCCTAGATCATTTTTGCTTTCATCTGTGGGCATATAATGTTCTACTAAAATTAATTCCAGCAAGAGAATCAACCCGAAATAGATTTTACATTTAATATTATATGGCTATCAATTTGTACACACATTAACCTTTCTAAAAATTCTATTGTTCATTTGCAACAAATAATAAAAATAATGTGACTGCCAAAAATCACTGATAAAGATGTGTGTAGTATCCATACCTGAAGAAATAACAATAATTCATTAAAAAATATGAGAATGCCAATATATAATAGATGACAAAATACTTCGGCAGTACTACTACTACTAAAGGGTTAAGAATGAAATAATAAAATAAAACCATTTCAATGAAGTGTGTTGTGAATTTGTGTGATTAGACAAGATATTTTATGATCTGAAGAAGGGGATTTAAAATATTCCTAAATTTTATTCGTTGAACACTCTTCTCATCAATTGAAAATATTTTGGATCGACTTGTAACACACTAAATATAATAATGACAATACTTTTATTTTACAATGTTTTTATCATAAGTCACGGCATGTGCAGTGATGTATAATACTATAAAAGTGAAAATCATTTTATATATTATGCTTCATATTGATTTTTTGAAATTAAGAAATCACAAAAAATACTAGATCTTAAATTAATTTCTAATTTAATGAAAATACACTGCTGCCAAGATTTGTTTTACTTTTTTTTCATGTTTGATAGATTCAAATATGATTCATATCTTTTTATTATGTTTTATTTCTTGATATGACAAAGTTCATTAAATCAATGCCGATTGTTAATCTTGTATTCTCGTTGTGTTTTTGATTGTTGTCATTTTGTCCGAATTTTAAATATCCATACTTATTTCCCAGTTATATTATTTAGTGTGCGGAATTCGAATCTTTTATTCTACAAATAACTGTTTGTAGGAATTGGTTGAACGGATGTGAATTCCTTTGATCGATTAGATATTACGGGGTGGATATGAATGGAAGTTAAGAAATAAATTTGTCAGTGAGAGTAGAAATTAAGGCCCTACAGGTTCTAAAGACTTAACGCGTCTGTTTAAGGTGTACCGTGGTTAGGTGAATTATTCGATTAGATTTAACTGGCAATCATTTATGCCAGTTGGAAAAATTATACAGCAAAACTAAATGTCTACCAATTTGTGTTTACTTAGTAAAGTTAAGGGCCATTGGAATAGTGTTGAATGTACATAACATGATTTATATGAATAAATAAAATGTTGATCACAATGAAAAAATGGATCACTCAAATTAATAAAGCTATTTGAAATAGATATGAACTTCAATACGACTAAAATTAAAACTTTCATCTTGTATTTGATTTTTTTCACATTGCGTCATAAAAATATTATGTCAGTATTCGTGTATACTTGTAATGGTTACAATAAGGTCAAAGAATGTATCTTGTGAATTGTTGCAAAGGTTAAGATTTGATATTACTTAGAAAAGAGCTTTAGAAAAAAATTCTGATTCAAGTCTCAAATACATTTGCTTATAGTGGTAAGAGATAAGGTGCCTGTGAAAGCATTTATTAATATTTAAGTATCCTAAAAACAATGATCTTTTATGTTTACTTTGTATTTTTTTTAAATGTTTCAATGATAAATCATATCACATAAATGTCTATTTGTACTTAATGAAAAATATATTATATCACCTGTTCCGAAAATGTGTTTTTTTTCTATTTATTCTTTTAGTTTGGCGAAAAGGTTATACGGTATCCGAACTTCACTAAGTGTGGGCTACAGAAGTATTGTGTTTACATATTTCTAACGCTTATTCATTACTTTGAATAGCAAGATTTTCGTTGAAAGAATTGTCTTGACAAATAATTAAAACACAATTATTGCTCAAAAAGTAAACTGTCAGGCTAAGCCTATGTGAGACGCAGCACCGGGCAGCAAAACTTTTGTATTACATGGTAAAGAACAGACCCGCGTACGGTGCCACACAGGCACGTGAAGCGCAGATGTGCGTCTGTCCTGAGCTGCGCTTCGTTGTGCCGGCACAGATTGCTGCTTGACCTGTGGATGTTTGGACGTGTTCTTTTGATTTTGCTGCGAAAATGACTTTGTTGTTTATATGATACTACTCATGTAGACTACATACTCTTAAAAGACATTGAAAGAGTTATTGTGGGTCATTCATATAAGAGAAAATGATGCAAACGATTAAATATGATCTTTCTTTCACATTCTGTAATATTATTTTTATGATCACAATAGCAGTATTACATATGTCTATAATTTTATATTATAGTTAGTGATTAATTTGAGAACTGAAAATCCACTCATCGAAACTAAATCCAAATGTCCAAAATTAAAACTGGCGGATAGATCTAGCTTGAATATGCCCCAGACAAACCTATTGTTTTTTCTTCCAACCGAATGGTTGGTCACTTATATCTATTGGTTTTACTCAGTGGAGATATGTGTGCTGGCCATAGCAGTGGCGTATATTGCACTTGGGAGGCCCCAGGCGCAGTAAAATCTGGAGGCCCTGTTGATCGAATAACATATAATCATTGCAAAAGTCTTCGTAACATAAAAATAAATATGGAAAACTGAATTGCTTTAAATAGTGTATGTTTTTTAAGATTTGGAGGCCCCAAGCACACGCTTCCTGCTTTATGGGGTTACTTAGACAGCCATGGGTTAAAAATGATTTCCGTTGAACTCATCATGTCATTTAGGTTATGTATCTTATTGTAAAGGTGTCAAATATAAATCTAAACATATACATATTAAAGTTTAAGTCATGTTATGTTTAAGTTTATGTTAAATCAGTGGCAGATTGAGTAAGTGGGAGGTCTTAGGCGCAATACAATTTGGAGACTATATTTTTAGATAACACGATCCCATGACTGTAGCCCAAGCTTTTTTTAAGTCCCTTTATGTTCGGAGCAGTGGTGTAGGAAAGGGTCCTGCCGCCCAGGGCGGTGCTTGAATTTGCCGCCCCCGATATGTCCTCTAATTTTGTTTTAAAAACATTTCTACTATTTATTGTCTATGAACTGGGAGTTTTTACATAGGTGGCTTAATTTTTTTTATGTATAAATATAATTTCCCGAAAAAATACAATTTTTTTAGGGAAATGCACCCCTAAAAATGTGTCGCCGGGGGCGCTTGCTACGCCACTGGTTTGGAGGCCCAGGGCGAGCAACTCATGCGCCTGTTGAGTCAGCCGCCACTAAATAAAACAGTATCATTGATGATTGTAACTAAAAAGTTACTGGGAAAGTTAAAATATATATTATTTTTTTTTGTTGAAAAGATGTTACAAATTTGGTTTATTTTATGAAAATGGTAGAGTTCACTCTATACATATTTAATAAAGTCGATACTCTGCCGATAAGTAACTATTCCTTAACTCGTCAGAAAAGTGTTTTTTTTTTTTAACTCAGACCAATGAATTTAATTTGAGCTCAATAATATTATTAGTTTTTAGTTCTTACTATCAGAATAAGCAGGTATAATTTTGACGCCGCATTATTTAGTCTCTATTTTGGGGATCGCCAACGTCTACGCTTATGCAAACTCTAGTAAAGCCACTGGATTCAAACCATTAAATATTATTGTGATATTAGTACTATTATACATATTTTTGCTTTAACCTAGTAGCCCTTAAATATTTCAATATTACCTCAACAAGTGTATTCGTTTGACACTTAACCCCTTCAAGACGAATAATGGGGAATTATAGGGCAACAGAAGTAAAATGTATGTCACAGAAATGATGACATGGCAACATTAATACAACGCACGTTTCCTCTCGCATCTCACAACTCGTGACGTCACTCACTCCCCCATCAGTGCAATAATGGACCTTGTCGTAGTAGACGCAATGCTCTTATTAAATGTATTCCCCTCGGAAATTAGCATTTATTCAAAGGGCGCACAAGGGACAGTTTTCTCTACCAAGGATCAGCATTTTATTGATTCGCACATCTCTCTGAGAGCCAAGTCGCATTATCAGAGGATACATGAAGCAGGATGAATAAAATGCAAGATGACGTCATCGCTATTATTTAATATCATTATCTTTTAATGATAACTTCCTTGTTTCAATTCGGATGCATCTATTTTGGATTTTTTTTAACAGATTCTTTTTCTATTTTAATTTTGTTACATTTATTGCATGTCGTTTCAACATATTTTTTTTTATTTTAATGATTAAATCTAATTTTCCTGCAGCTCTATTAAAATAAAAATAAAACAAAGGTATGCTTATATCAATTCAGGATATCAAAGTCCTTGGCTTAAAGCACATATGGGTAACCTCCAGCCCGCAGAACCATTTTGTCCGGCCCTGACTACCAAATCGGTGAGCTAAAAAAAAAAAAAATGAGTTTCGGAGATAATCTGGGGAAAAAGTATACTAAATCGAGGACTTCAAATTCCACGGTGAGGAAAAAAAAAACGAGGCTAGCAATGTTAATAATTTGGTCCGGCCCTTGACTCGGAGTCTGAACGATAATTTGGCCCCAGGCCTAGGAAAGGTTGCCCATACCTGGTTTAAAGCATTCGTTTAAAACACAGTGACTGTCATAATATATTAATAACGCAAAATACATAATTTTAGGCAACGGCTTGGCAATTTATTTTATAAAACATTTGGAGCAAAAATAGATGGTTTTTTTGTGGTATAGTTTGCTTTACTATTTTGATTTTTATTAATTTAATCTTGCCATTTGCACTCAAACATAATTAATTTATTTCATTAACTATTATTTATGCTAAACTCGGATTTCATACGTTAATGATTTGATTATACAATTTATTTATATTATATAAACACTTTTGTATCGATTTTTGTTCGTTATTTAAGACGAAGTGTTTGAGTTGTCTATCTATCATGAAATAAAAAAATGATCAAAAACAATGAAACGATAAGATAAATAATTTGCTTGGTGGTAAAAAAGTACCTTTTATAAAATAACGAATTGGAATTTAATGTCGTCCTTAAAATGTTGATTAAAATAAAAATGTTATTATCAAAACATAAAATATTTTACGAAGCATTCATAAAATTCAATACAAACTCATAAACTTCCGCTGTCATTTTACTTCGCGCACAAGTAATATTGCGGAAATTAATGTGATAAAATAGAATAGGCCCTAATTCGCTATAACACCCCGAACCGCGTCGTGCAGCGGGCGTCGTTTTGCGCAAGCGTCGGAAAATGGCGTCTCTGCCAGCCTCGCAGCTGATTTCGTTGCATATAGCACGCTATATTTATTTGTTTTTCAGTTTACACGGAACTGTGTCTTCCTAATGTAAACCTACATTAGAATTTTTATACAGATCATGAATTAGAAATGTAATATTAAGATCAATTAATAACGTAGAAAAACTGTTAAATTTAGTGGTGTTGATAGTGTAGTGGAAAATGTTGTGTTTGACGCCATTCAAGGAAATGACATAGTGTTAAATATTGTTTTAAATTTATGGATTTCATCTTATGATCACTGTGTCAAGACTTCTCAGCAATAAAGCCATTCGTCTGGTAAATATCATCCACGTATTATTAGTAATTTTACAATATTTACAAATATTAAGTTCATTCATTTATTTTTTATAAAAGTACATGTAAAACATTCTTTATAATGCAATAAAAACTATAAAGATATAGTCAAATAAAAACTTACTTTTATTACATATTTTTTTCAAATGCATTATATTTAATAACAGACAAAGCTACAATCATTTAATGAATATATTGTAGTAAAATTCAATTTTAAGGTTATATTGAAAAACGTTTTATAGTTCAGCGAATTATATTATTAAAACTATTTATGCACGGCTCAAATAGTATATAAACAATCTATATACTGTACTATAACCAATTTGTTCATTTTTTGTTATTTTATAGAACTATTGCTTAGCTGAATACTTATTTAAATAGTGTTTTATACAAGAGCTTTGCGCGTTTCAGCTTTACAATTATTTTCGTAAAATATAACTGTTATACATTCTTATCTGATGATTATTGAATTGGAGAGAAATGATCTTTTTAAATAATTGAATAAGAATTTATTTAATTTTACAAATTATTCAATTACTACACGTGATAAATAATGTCTGTTTTTATACGAATTTATAATCAACACGACATTAAAGTTGTTGAAATTAGTAATAAACGTTTGAAAATGTGCTATATTTAATTAAATATTACGATTTGAATTTGTTTTTCTAGTTGAAGGATAAATCGTTGATATTTTTGAAGAGAACGTGACAAATAGGAGAGTTAAGACTTCAAAGGAAGGTCGTAATAAATGTTTGCCAATTTTATTGGGTCATTAATAAAGATATATGTTGGTATAATAAGAAAAAAACAATTTTAGTATACAGCATGTGCTTCAACGTATAAATAGATCAAGATATATTATTTGTGGTAAATATTGTGATATTAATATCCAAAGCCATTTACATCCACGTTCTGTGAGATTATTTTCATAAAGTAAATACAGCGTGGTTGTAAATACATCGAGGGTGGTGAGAGAAAGGGAGTAAGATAAAATTCGCGACTCATGAGAAGAGTGAAGGAGAACGATTGGGGCGATTTTCGACGCATTGTTTTATATCTGCATTTTCTGATGCATAGTTTTTGTTATTTTTATGATGTATGAGTATTCGCAACTTTTTTGTGATGATATTCTAATAATTAAATATACATATATATCGACTGTGGAAAGAAAAAAGGACGTAACCCACACATAACAAATTTTACAGGAAACACAAAAAACGCTTTTTGTTAATTTTGGACCAAATTCAAATTATGAAATATACACTACATTAAAATGCACGGAGACTGATAAACTGGTATTTTATTCTAATATTAATTTAAAATCTAATATTTAATCTTTTTCCTATTCGCAATTTTCACGAGCTCTTCTTTATTCAAACTTAAAAGCTAAATTTAGATACTAATTCGGCATTTTCAGTTGGTATCCTTTTGATAGAACGTGTATCGATTTATATACATTGTGATTGTAGCAAAAACGGTGGGTTACGTCTTTTTGCCTTTCAACAGTCGATATAAATATATACAATTACCTAATTAAATTAAATGTCAATGGACAGGCTTAATGAAAAAAATAGCCAATTTCCTCTATGCATGAACTATTTTTTTATGTCGTGTTCTGGGCCAGTGTGGAGACCGTGAAGTCGATCATCGTCTATCATCCTATCTTAAACGATGGAAAGCTTCTCACTTTCCCGTTAGTAGATGCTCATTTCTGCCACGAATATCATTCTAACTTGTTTATTCAATCAATCTTATGTCCTCTTGCGTTGTTTCATATCCGTAGTGAATCACTGGATTTGTCAAGCGATTATTAGTCAATCCTTTTGACGATGTTTTTTTCTCAATTAACCATGTCCGCTCTCAATATGTAGCATATAAAATCATAATGAAGCACATAAACGTAACATGATCAGCGAGAACAAGTTGTCAGTTAGTCGTAAACGTTTTTATCTTAGTATAAAACGATAAAGTAAATCAAAGTTGTGGTCTTAATACATTTTTTTATTTGATTGTTTTCATTTATTGTTAGTATTAACTAAATCGAAGTTTCTTGAGCTTTCAGTTAACGATTAAGTTAAGAATGGTTATTTTATAATATAATAATGAGGGTAATATAAAAATAATCTGTAAAAGATTAATTTGAAACGACATCAAATTAGAATTAGTACTTGGCAATATTCTTCGAAAACTATATACACCCGGTCCTTTTTTACGCAATACATTGGTTCCAGAAATTGACGCGTATAAAAAATCGCGTAAAATAAACGACATTGTTATATGATTTGATAAGATGGTTTCAAAAATAAAAATATCGCGTAAAAAGGTATCAAAAATGTTTTAAAAATTCAAATTTACTCTTTAATTTTGCGGATTTTTTTTTTACCATGTCCGCTCCCAATGTAGAGCATATGGACTCCTAATGGAGTTTATCTCAACAGATGTGTTTCTACGAGAACTGCTTGTTACTCAGTTGCTCAATCTCTCTTTTTCCAAAGAGAGTAGGAATAGAAGGATAGGGCTACGACGGGACTAGTGGTTAGCTAATCGCTTTCGATACGCCCCGTTCATATTAAGCCCAATTAAAATGATTACAGCCGGTTTCGCTCTTGACGAGCATTATCAACTGATAAAAGAATACAATATTACAGTCTTATTTAAACAAAACAAATAACAGCATCATAATTTTATTTTGTTCATTTCAAGTTCTTGTGATCATTTGGTTATTTTATTTATTTTTCGATGAAAAAAATCGCGTAACAATGAATAAATCGCGTAAATAAAGGAACGGTGCCGTCCAAAAAAGACGTGTAAAAACGTAATTACACAACAAATCGCGTAAAGAGGACTGGGTGTATACATCATAAAATTGCAATACCGGAAAAATATATCAATACTGGTATTTCGGTTTTTTTAGCACGAAATTGAGTCGCGGATTTTTTTGTACATTTTGTACTCAAATATATATTTTTTTATTTTTCCTACAAAAAAGCATATTGTGTCAGTGAGTCAAACAGCTCAAATAACACGGAAGTGAGTATGAAGAATTGAATTATGCTTGCATTGATTTTGTATACATAACATTTTTTATTTGTGTACTACTTCCGAATTTTTATTTTTTAAATGGAAAATGCCCCCTCTTAAAGGACCGTTGATGCGTCACTGGTCGAACTGAAAAATGTATACAAAAAATTTCTAACCATTTAATTAGAGAGATTAATAAAAACACAATAATCCTTTGTACTTCATTCCACTTTATTTAATATGTCAGGACCGGTTTCGCTCATTACGAGCATCGTCAACTGACGATGCTCGTAATGAGCGAAACCGGTCCTGACATATTAAATAAAGTGGAATGAAGTACAAAGGATTATTGTGTTTTTATTAATATAATGCCTTTCCACCAAGTATTGACAGTGAACACCCTAAAAGTGAATAATTAGAGGGATATAGATTAAATAAAGCCAGTGCTTTTTTTTGAAAAAAAGTTGCCGAAACTCACTTATTGTCAAGATTTTCTTTCTTCATGTCCGATCTTTTTGTGGTGCATATGGGTTCCTAACGGAGGCATTTCAACAGTGGTTTTTTTACGAGAATTGCTTGTTCGACAGTCGAAAAAAGGGGGAAGTGTCTTTACTTAAGTTTTCTTTACTGCGGCCTTATATTGAATCAGATAAATGAATTTGGCCTTCAGAAATGAAAATGTTCTCCACCCCTGTGTTAGTATATTCTTTACGTATGAGTAGCAGTGTTCTCTCTAAGCTGTGCGCGTGTGCGCGCGCACATGCATTAGAACAGAGCGCACAAAAGTTGCACCAGCTATACCACCACCAGAATAAATTAATTGTCATTATATAGTGTTGTTAATTATTGTCATTATAAAAAAATAGCCATTTCGTTAAGTAGGTCTAAATATGTTATGTGGCGCACATTTTTTTAAATTTCCTTTCAAAGTTGCACAGCCAATGTATTTTGCGCACATAACCTTCGGGAAATTAGAGGGAACATTGATGAGTAGGTATATATGTAAAATACGAAAATGAATACATACAAGCAACGCTTTTAAATCTCGGGAACGAAAAAATATCGCAGATTTGTAATCCTTAGACCCAAATGAAGTGTCACTCGATCAGCGATTTCGTACACAAAGGTAACCTTTTGGATCCATTGCATTGTGTCACTCGTTTGATTGGGTAAATTTAGTTTGGTGAGTAAGAATCGTAAATAGACAGACGAGCAGCGTTTGATCTGTCAAAGCAGGGCCTGATTGCAACCGTAATCCTTAAAAATGCCCGTTACCTTTTCTAAATCCGTTTGTAAATAAGGCGTATCAAACATGGCCATTCAGTGTCACTTTATATTTCAGGAGACCTGAAAGTTTGTTTGAATACTAAATTTTAATGAGAATTAACTATAATAACAACGAAAAACTTGTAAACTAAACATCAACTTATTAAACGATATTGATTACATTCCATATAAAGTACTGAATGCAGTAGCGTAGCAAGGAGGGTGCGGCAGGGGCGGCACATTTTTGGGGCTGCATTTTCAAAAATAAATATTATACAATGTTTTTATTAATTAAATTCTAAAAAAATGGAGAAATTATATTTATACACAAAAAATTAAGCCACCTGTGGTAAAAACTCCTAGTTCATAGATTAAAAATAGTAGAAGTGATTTAAAAACAAAATTAGAGGAATCATTAGGGGCGGTAAGTCCCCTTCCTACACCACTAACTGAATGGCATTCAGTCAGCTGATTTAAATCCTATCACCCGGTTGGAATTTAATGAAATGTATGATTACACAATTCCTTTGACTTTGAATGATTTGAAAGTAAACTTATTTTTTAAAATTGATTTTCTTGAACTTGTTAGTACGTTTGTGAAACTAAAACATACAGTAAAACCTCCATTTACGCGGAAGTTGGTACCGCGTGATTGGGAGTTGCGTAATTGGGGGAGTGAATCTCACACAAAATTAGGTGTTACTGCGGATAAATTGAGGATCTAATCCATTTGCCTTTTATCTTTCGATATTACTTCATATGGTGGCCACGTGAATAAGCTTCACTGCCATTGCCTCTGCAGCGATCACGCTCTTCTGTCAGCAAAGAAATTAAAAAGTAAATATACCATAGCATCGCCGATGAAGGAGATTTGAATGACTTTGAAGTTAATACGCCTTAAGACTTAAAGCTCTATTAAGTCAATTATTGTGACAAATGCTTAAGAATATTGACGCCTCGCTTTCAATTGGAAACAATATAATAATCAATTATATTGTTTCCAATTACAATGCCTCATTTTATAATCCTACCCTGATCGGGATTGTAGGTGAATGATTCACAGGTTACGGGATGTTCGCCTGATTTTTTTTATTGTGATTTAAATGTTCGCCTCTGCGTTGTTAAATAACTCACGATTATATAAATTACAAGGAACTGTCCGTATGTTTTTTAGTCAAATATTTCATAACGAGATTGTTCAATAATGCATTGGAATTTTTTATGACGCGGATTTGCGATCGGAGTAATTTGGTACTTTAGTGTGCAGCAAGTTTTGATCATTCTATTGTAAAAAAATGTTGAATAATATTGTAAATATTAGAGCTTATTGTTTACCGTCTACACATATTAAAGAAATATGTACAGTTAATAAACGTTGTACTAAGCTATTTACCATTTAAGCAAATATTTGATATTTTCAAATTAATTTCATTGTATACATATGTAGTATATTTCTTCTAAATTGAAGTGTCTTGTAATTCTGAAATGTGGGACAAGATTTAATTAAAACATGTTTATTTACTGAAATACGTTATTCTGAATTCATTTAAAATCATTGACGAAATTATGACAAACATACATTTAAAAGAAAGCAAAGTATTTAAATCTAGAATAGTTATATTATATTGTTGATTGCTATATCTGTTACAATGCCAAGATCAACAATATTATATATAATTAAAATATATAATATTGTTTTAAAATTAAATTCTTAGGAATTTATAGTTTATTATTATGGTGTTTAATTAAGTTTATACCAATTCAATCAGTATACCATTTAAATTTGAATCGCTCAAATTATGTAAATTCACACTAGTTTTGTCACTAACAACATGGGTTTCGCCTTTCTGAACGATTCAAATTTAATATTGAAATTCCACTAAACACCTTCAGTCAAAATCTTAAATTATACAGTATACCATTTGTTTAATAAAATTCCATCGAATGCAGGATTTTATCCAACATCGTGTTTTTAAAAAACAATAATATAAGCTTTTTTTATTCCCTCTTCAATTGGTTAAATAAAAGTTTTAATTTACAAGAAATCAAGAATATTTTAGTATTAATTCGAGGCAAACTAACTATCTACCTATGGATGTAAATGAATATTGTTCATGTAATTTTTCTTATTCTTTTTTTGATCACTATCGACTACAGTCGAGAGTGATCCTTGGCCACCTCAATTAATCCTTGCCATTCGGCTCGGTCTTGCGCCTTCATACACCAGTCGTTCACCTCCAGCACTCGCAAGTCCAGCGAAACCTCATCCATCCATATTCCCTCAGGAGAAACAAACATAAAGTAAAAGTGATATATTATGCCCGGCTCAGAGAAGGCGTTGAGTTTTAACAAATCTGACAATGTTGGGTATAGTATGGTGTTGAATGTAAAATTGTTGTGACTTATTTAGTTTTTGATTGAAAACATGTCATGCACATAACATATTATGTTTAACTGGTTGAATGCCACAGACGAGATATATCATCAAATTTTCCGTGCTCAACTCGCCAGAGACGAGTTACCTCGTAAATTCCTTTAAGCATACATATAGTCAGCGTGCTAGGTGCAGACATATTTTTTTCTATGACAACCAAAAGGGAATATGGATTGAAATAAAACACTGACGGTAATACAGAATTAAGAGAAAAAGCAATACGTTCTGAAAGTAGACGTTTTTATGAATCAATATTATCATATAGTCATGTACAATAATACCTAAATTAAAGTAATGGTAAATATATAACATAATGAATGATGTTGATTTTTTATAAACTTATTCTTAGAATACTGTTTTCCTGTTCTCTCATGCGCTTACATTAATTTGTATTATAATATTGAAAAGACAGCAATAAAACAACGTTATGCTTATAAAGTTTTTTAATAAAGATGTCGTATTTGAATAGGAGTTTGCTCCAAATCATTTTGATTTGTATTCACTTTGGTAAATATGCCATTTTTGCAGGTGTATGGAAAAAACTAATGTTGATAAATCAAGATTGATAGAATGTATATCTGATCACAATCTATTTAGGTAAATATATCTAAAAGTTAGACTAGTTGAGTAATATATTGAAAATAAAAATAAAAAACCTTTAATCCGTGCCTTATAATCGATTTAACGTGTTGGTATATAACTTAGTCTATTATAGTACCATTCAAAAACCAATCAAACATTTTGCTTTATTTATTGATGGCCATCATTTATTTCCTGGTTTTAATGGAATGAATGGCCATCGGCTATTTACAGTTTCGCAGTGCCACCACACGATATCGAAAATAACTAAAAAAAATAATATAAATAATAAGCGATATTAAATGTCTCAATTACCGGTCATATATCAGTTTCCACGGGTTCGAATCTACGTACGTTTACTTTAATTAAAATTAATGATCTATTTCACAAATGTTTTGATGTTGAAGTCCATTTCGAACCATTCGATGGCAAAAACGGCGTATAGCGACAGCGATTAGCTTACAATCAATCTTTTCTAGACCCTTTTAATATCACTTTTAGGGTGTTCACTGTCGATACTTAGTGGAAAGGCATTATATGCAAAAAGTAAACTACACATTTATAATAATTCCCACATTTGAACTGTGGAATTATACATTTAAGCATCAGTAAAAAATCGTGAACCGTTTGAGAATTTCCGACGTAACATTCTTGTTATATTAACACTTCCCCTACGGAGCCAAAAATACTTCCGATATATTGCTGGCCCTTAAAGAATCAAATTAAAAAACATATTTTAAAACTTACCGACCTTTGGTGGACGGTAAAAACCTAGGATGTATATTTAAAAAAGTATTTTTAAGCACCGTAAAGAAAGTGTATAGTTGAAGAACAATTTTCAAATTTACTATCAAAGTTGGTTTATTCAATTAACCTAGCAGTAAGAGCTCCGATTACCAACCAGAAGGGCAAATATCCAACGTTGATTTTTTTAAAGACATTCATTTGATTTGAACGTGGGTTTGTGTAATATTATTACTCATCGATCTCAAGTAGCTTTGTTGAGTTATTTAAACACAATATAGAACACTGTCAATCAGCTGTTATAACATATTATATTGAAAATTCTCGAACAACTGAAAAATGTATAGATGCAAATTAACACTACACCGCGAAATCAAGCGTCTCTAACCGGCAACGGCGATAAAAAAAACCTTGAAATATCAAAACATAGATAAGGGAGATATTTGAAGTTATGGTCGCAGTACGTAGAGGCGGCAAAGAGTTTAAGATAAATATAAACTTTCGTATACATAGCCGAAAACGAAATTGGGGTAAAATTGCATTTGGTCACCATGTCGCACTTAAATATACGAGGGGTTGTTCCAGTGGCGTGCTTTGTCTTATTTTACCAACTGGAATGTCGAAAAATATCCATCGCTATCATTTCTGACCCTTAGTGCGTAAGGTTTGTGATGGTTCTTTCTTCTTTGTCTTAAGTGATGCAGTGCATATTGCAAAGTACTCATCGACACCAAACTGAAAGCTTATTTAAAAACTATATTCATAGACTCTTTAAAAAAGGGGAGGTTGAGCAACTGACTAACAAGCAGTTATCGTAAAAACACTTTCTTGAGATACCTTTATTAGGAAACCATTTAGCCCAAATTGAGAACGGACATAAATTATAAAAAAAAGCTTGACAAGAATTAAGTTCCGGCAGCTTTTTTTCAAAGAAGAGCACTGCATATTTTTATATAGTTTTAAGTTCTGGCTCCATCATCACATAGGACATTCTTTTATATACTGTATCTTTTGTACCACGCTACAAGTCCTATACTTTCAAGTTCCTGCCAATCGTCAAACATTATTTTTAGCAATTTACTGGCATATACAATACGCCTTTTTTCACTTAGCCACTGTATTTTTCTGCGTTTTCGGAAATATAATGATTTTTTTTTATTTCCTCTGAACAATACACATTTTTGCCACGTAGTGTTATTTCTATTTTCATCATATTCGTTTTATATCACTTAAGAATTAGAAGTCTTTATAAAAACTATATACAATAGTCTCCTTTTGTTCATTTTTATGAAATACTCAGAATTTTAAATTTGTTAGTTAAACTAGATACAGAAAAGCGATTTAAAAATCTGTATACTTAACTTAGATGTACGTATAGGTGGTTAGATAAAAAAGTTAATTTTGATACAGGTGTTAAAGGCGAACACAGGCTAATACAATTGAAAGATAATTGTCGAGACTATAACCAAGTGACCAACGATCAAAAGTTTTAGTAAGTACAAATCGGTTGGTGTTTTTACTGGCTTTCTCGCAGGTGAAACCACCATAAATGATTTCTCAATCAATGTATGTATTTGTGTTCAAAAGCATGGCCGACTAATGTTTATATTCACTCCTAGATATTCGATCTTAAAAACGGATCGCGAAGAGAGAAAAGGTGAGAAACTGAATAGCAACCAGTTCTCGTTCTGTCCATGAGCTTCGAAATGGGATTAGACATAAATTAATATACGGGGTTTCTCGTAATCGTCAGAAATGATTCAAAATTAAAAAAAAATACTTTAAATAAAAATATTGATGTGCCGGCACTGTACTGTGGCCATTTAGCGATAAGGGTTGAGGGGCTTTATTTATTTTCAAATTATCAGATTCAAAATGTACGTGATATCACGCTGCCATATATTTCACCCCTTTATCTCTAGGGTGAGTTTTATGAATATTCTTTACTGATAATACCAAGATTCGTATTCAACTTTCAATACAACTTGACAAAGCGTATTTTTGTTTATATTATGGAAGTCAAAATGTCAATAATGTTATGATAATCTATTTTTATTTGTTTTTTTTTTCTAAGATAACAATGGCTTAACTTTTTTAAACATCATAGTATATATTGTTTGAACCTTTTTTATATTCATAGGTAAATATAAGATAAAATGATAAATTATATCTTTCTTAAACATTGCAAAAATGACGACAGCGTGTAGTATCTAAAATAATAAGCCTTCGAAATTGACTAATAAGGAACAGGAAAACGATAAAAACTTATCCTAGCGATTACTAAACTACTAAATATTAAATTTAACCTTTTGGATGCCGCAAGGTTATTAGGCCGCAACATATTATGTAAACGACTACGTCAACGTAAGCTATATTATTTTACAGATATTTTTTTTATAATAAGAAATAGTTACTGAAGAAATACGCCGACGATTTTTTGAATTATTTATCTTGCTTAATTAATAAGAAAAATATATTTATCTTGCTTACTACTGTCATTCATTCTGAATTGAATATATGAATTCTTCTGATCGTGATATACTATAATATTTATGTTTATATTTCACATTATCTAAAAACAGTTGATTAATGAAACTGTTAAATATTTAAAAAGAGCGAAATTTTAAATAGTATATGATATATTCCAGGTATTTATCTTAATTTGCAATAAGGTTGTACAAGCTGATATTAAAAGAAGTGATTAAGTGAAAAATAATTAAATTTGAATCGTTCAAATGATGTACATTCACACAGATTTTGTTACTAACGAGCCGGGTTTCGCCTTTCAGCATCTTCAGGTATTCAAGTGCACGGATGAACTTGAACTGACCAGTTCTCGGGTCGTTAGTGAAAAAAATCTGTGTGAATGTACATAATTTGAACGATTCAAATTTAATATTGAAATTCCACTACGAATCTTCAGTCGAAATCTTAAATTATAAAAAGACGTTGTTTGAAATAAAGCATATTTCACAGTTAGTATATCGATATCTTCGTACAGTGCTAAAGGTAAACCTCTTAATACCAATTCACTAAAAGTTAAGTTGAAATACTATTCAATTATGATTCCTTCTTTCTACAAAATGATCGATTAAATTTCAAAATGTTACAGCCCCGAAGCAGAAGTGCTTTCTCAATAATTAGCAACAGTACGAAAAGTATACGCATGTTCAAGAATAGACTTCTTAAACAAACTGGGAAATTTTTCAGATGATAGAAAACACATGGTAACATTGGTAACATGGCCTTTTATCTTTATTATGAATGCCAAACTGTCTGAGGTTTCTGATAACTCAATAGTTGAGTGTTTTTATGGTGTAATTGGCTAATAATAAATATGGTGAAGATTATTCATGTAGTCAAATAATTATTAAACGATTATGTGTTTTGCAAAAAAGAGGTAATTAAGATTTCGAGCAGAATGAATTTGAATTATTATTTTCAATAAACTCGTCAGTAACTTAATCATTTTTTAAAAATATAAAATGATAGCTTCATGTTATATATACACAAAATATAGAAATATAGTTATACATCAGAGAGACTACATTACAAGAAAGATTTTTTTTATGTAAATATCCATAATCGTTCATAACATCAAAATTAAACATAATAAGTGTCGATGAAATTAATCAAAACATTCCATCATAATTAAATAGTCTTTTTGTTACACGAACTTCAGCAATAAATTCAAAACATAATCATAAAAAATCTATAATGGTCAATCGAACTTAATAAGAAGAATCATTTTTTTCATTTTACATACAAAAAGATAACATTGTTTGCTAGTTTCATTCGTGATAGGCAATAATTTTGGAGTAGATATTTTAATCCCAGAGTATTAATTGTCACATTGAATAACCTCTGGGATTGAGGATTATTGAAATCTAAAGTTAAAAGTAAGTATTAAGCAAAAAAGAAATATTATTAAATAATATTCTTAATAAGACGAGTTGCTCGCCATTACTTACATTGTTTCCAATTAATAGAGTAATCACCAACCTATCTGATTGATTGCAGCTCATTAGTTTATTAGTTTGTAATGTTTAACGTCATAAGTAGTATGCTTATATTTGTTTGCTTTGTTTCGATTCTATAATCCCCTCCTTGCTTCCATTAAAAGGGAAAAATCCCAATCTGATTGATTGCAGCTCGTTAGTATCATTATTTGTTTGCTTTATTTCGATTCAATCACCCCCCTCTTTGCTTACATTAAAAGGGAAAAAAAACCCAAACTCCATTTTGTAACTTCATAATTTAAAATTTTAGAATCAATCTTGCTTCATTACTTAAGCAAATTTTGCGATAGTAATGAAGCAAGATTGATTCCTCTGAAGATGCCTCTGAAAGTGGCGAAACACGTGTCACAGTTAGCTACACAATACGTGGAATAATCAAAGTTATTTTTAATTTTATAGTAAGTATATTTTTCTTGAGAAGGTAAAAATTAATATTTTTGTATTTTGAGACCACGTGAAATCTTCTAAAATTTTTTCTTTTACTTGTATCTGTTCTTCCTATCAAATCCTCTAATATTTTCCAAGACGAGTGTTTCTATCTCTAAAATGTTTTAATTGTATGTTTTAAACTATCATTTTAAAAACATTTGTTAATGTTCTATGTAAGCTAATTCAACAAAATAATCTTTTCCGCCCAGAGATACACGCTTTTTGATCCTGAGATTTCGAGAAAAGAAAAACAGGCAAGATTACAATGCGTATTTAGGAGAGACATTTCGATAAAAATGTTTTTTTTGTTACTATGACAGCATTATATTTTGAATTGAGTTTTTTAAAGATTTAAAAACTACAGCAACTACTGGTTTAAATCATAGTTATTATAATAATCGTATCCAAAAGCGAATAAAAAGATTCCGTTATCACGTAAAACGTTGTAATTGCAGGAAGCCCACGATGGCTATTACATCAATTACCGTCTCCAATTGCAATCAGCCAGTTACCTACAACATCACGATATGGAACATACGAATGCTGAAGTCACTTACAAAACGATTCCCGAAATATCACGTCGGCTTGAGTTTACTCTATCTACATACTGTCCAAGTCCGATGGTCTGACTGGACCGTTACATACAAGCGAGAATTTTTCATAGATCGTAGACCGCTACGTTATACATTTTAACGTAATTTCTATTATTTTTCATTACAAAAAATGTATTGTATTTAATAGACGTTAAAGATAAGAGCACGCTAGCCTTTTAAAGAAATTGGAATCAGATGGCACTATTAAAAAATATAGTATTAAGTTTCTTAATAGTACATACATAAGTAAAGTTTTGATTCTCTACTCATGCACTTTTTAATCTCGGTACATACATTCAATTAAAAAAAATTAAACTATCTATAATACATTACAGCTAATGCCAATACGCCAAATATTTTGACATCATAAACACTCAATGTGTGTTCAATCTCAAAATAAAATAGTAAAAAATCTGAATTGATCTGGACCTTACTAGGACGTGAATAATCAAAATGCAATAGTGCAAAGCTCTTACCAACTAAGCCATGAAGACATATATTAAGTTATAATAACGATATTCTACAATCCTTTATTGTTTACGATATTACTAGATTTTTTCACACCAACAAACTAGATAGACATGTGAAATGAGTAACTTTCAGTCGATTGTCGATTCCAATTTAATTTGTATCATGACGCAAAAATCAAATGATGTAGGGCTAAATTCTAATTAGGTTCTCCGCGATTTATTTGTTTTTTCACATTAACTGCCAGCAACAATAGAGTGTTAGAAGTATAAGCAAGTGATGAACAACGATTCTAATATTTCTATAAAGAACACAAAACCGCTACTAATTTAAATCGTAGCGGATAACGTTAGATATCATTTTGTAAATCTTGGAATTATTAATGTAAAATTGAATTTGATAATTTTTCATTCTATGTATGCAGCGGTGGGCTGCCAATATCTTAACAAGGGGCTCGGTAAATGGTATCCATTTTTTTATCCATGTCCGCTCCCAATGTCGAGCATATGGCCTCTTAATAAAAGTTATTTTTCTACGAGAACTGCTTGTTACTTAGTCGCTCAACCACTTTTCCAAAGAGAGTATTAGGCATTGAATGATAAGGATAAGACAGGACTTGTGATTAACTAATAGTAGCGCCCAGTTGAATTGAAGGATCGGAAGAGTGGGAGGCAATCTTAAGACATCGCAAACACCCATGCCTTCGAACAAGAAATTGATAAATCGATTTAAAAAATGCTGTTTCGTACTGAAACTCGAACCCGTGAGGTCCGACACAAAAGCTTACAACGCTGAATGAAAAAATGAAGGGAAAACTAATTTTCACATTTAACCATCTACAGAAATTGCAGTTATGTGATGATTTGATCTAAGACGAATGATTTTCATATCTTAACAAGGGGCTAAATTCAAAATATTCCAAGCTTCTTATTCTTTACTCTTTACTATTTAATTTATGCAGTATTTAGACACTTTATTTCTATCAAAATTTAATTTTATATTAAAAATGAACTTCCACAAAATGACCGCCAAATCTATCGATGATATTAATCTTGGAATTGGTTAGCAGACTACTTATATCAATGCAAAGTACTGGAATTCGTTTGTGTGTGACCAACACTGGACTGTAGTCATCTGAAATCTAAAGGAAGCAAATTCGGGATGTTCTGCCTCATTCTGTACTTAGATGTAGTGCATTTTGCGCGATAAGGCGAACTGGACGCGAATTGTACAGACTTCAAGAGAGTGGCTTGGGAGATTGGTCACGTTTTGAAAAAGATTTGTGTGGGACTATGTTAGGAGTGTGAACAATTTGTGCCAGTTAGTTTGTAGCTGATGTTTGTGTGGAAGTTTGGCACGTGAATTGGTGTGATTGCAGTGCTCTGGAGAATAATAACTTGGGGTGTTTTTGGCAGGTAATTTCAGTGTTTACTGTAAAAAATAGAAATATATATGTAATATATAAATTTGTTTATCATATACATTACTATATATATAAGTGTGAATAAATCATACCATTAATCAATGTTCCCTCTAAGACGAGAGAGGGTTAGCTGCGTGGAAAATTCAAAGGCTGCACAGTCCAATCCAACAAATGCGCGGCATAATTTTTAATATTTGTAATATATGGTGTTAATTTTGTCTTGATTTACGTAGTGATTAAAATTAATAAATTTAATTTATTTATAAAAAATAATACTATATTTTTTAGCAAAGAAAAAAATTCGCAAAAATTAAGAATATAAGCTTAACGAAACAAACAATCAGTCGCTAGTACAGTTATGAACATTTTTATACATTTAAATTTAAAGGAATATATACCAATTAAAAATTTGAACGGTTGTATTGGAGTGCGCGCCAACCGGAAACGAGTGCGCGGGGGTATTCAAACTGCTGCGCGGCCGCGTAACATTGCCGTTTTTATATTCACAAATTAAGCTAATTTAATTTCATAACATTTTCAATGATCACACTTTCATTAGTTTTAAATGGCAATAATATCTCATACCAAATACCGATACCGTATTGAATACAATTTTCAAAACACGATTAATATAAATTAACGGCTTAACATGACAATAAAAATGCCATAAAGATAGTTAACTTTTTCTTTGGGTGGAAGCAGCTTATTTCTTGATTAATACTATATATAATTGCATACAGTGTGACCATCACTTGCAAGAACATGCGACGTAGGAGGCGTAGTTTATAGACGATATTATTGAGATAATATGTAGAAACGTAATTGGATGCTACAGTTTTTGACCTTTAATAAGCCTACGGTTTTTTGTCCCATATAAACCAGATATTTATTGTTGAAAATGATTGAATACGTTATTCACGCAGATTTTTTTCAATCATTTAAGAATCAATAAAAAGGGTAACTAAATATGATACGTGGAGTAGCATAGCTAGAAATTTGGGGCCCTCATGCAAATGTCACACAAGGCCCCCCACGCATTTTTTTAATATTGAGTATACAAGTTGGTTGTTGACTATCCCACCACCATCCGTTATTTGTATGTAGCCGTTGTTTTACGACCGATTTCAATAGCGTAAAAAGATCAAGAAAATAAACGAATATACTCCTCATTTACTTACGGAACCTATATTTTAACCATGCACTGTTATACTAAAAAAAATAAAGGAAGACAGAAAACAAAGAATGGAAATTTGATCCCTCCTTTTTGCTGGCTCCTCATGCATTGCATGGTTCTGTCATGACGTCGCTGGATTGGTGGGGCCGTCGAGAAACTGACGGTCAGAAACCTCTGCAAGTTTTATTTTGAAGGTTTGTAGTCAAGGTAGTCAAGGTCATAGGTATGGGGGCCACGGAAAAAAATCACACTCAAAAAGGGTCACGGGCCCAAAAAGGTTGAGAAACTATTACCTAAACAAGCCTTTCCCAAATGATGAGTCGCGACCCGGTACTGGGTTGCAGAAAGCAAAATGCCGGGTCGCGAATTTCCCAAAATAAATCTGTATATTTACTATATAATTTCGTAATACCTCTCATCAATAAATTATTGGTACATTTAATTTTTTTATAGGTTTATCACAGTAAATTATTTAGTATTTATAACATATAACGAATGTATGGACATAAATATACTGTTTTATTTTACCTATAGGCCATAACAAATTTAGTGGGATACTAAGGGGAAATATTAAAATAACAGGGTCGCGGAAAAAACAAGTTTGGGAAACGCTGAACTAAATTTGTTTTGTTTAAATAAAATACAAATGAAAAATGTTGTTTTACATCATTTTTTGGGGTACAAAAAAATAATGTTCAATTGAATTTGTGACAGGATATTCAACAGCTATTTCAACAATATTGTAAATCAAGTTAGCTATTTGGAATTTTAAGGTGTCGATGTAAATAATAATATAGCAGAGTTCTACTATTTAAATGCCAATTCAATCAAAACATTTCCTTAGTAGTTTTTGTGTTCTCATCCCTCGATTGTGCGATATTGCCGAACTATTTCAAGTCGTGTGTTAATCGCCTCTCGCTTATTTGTTGTGACAGGTTAATTTGTGGGTTCGAGCGGTAATTGACAGCAGAGCCTCGGGGCTAGAGCGCCGTTTGATCGATTATTACGCCGAGAAGCCTAAGCTCACCTGGTAACGATTGAATTAATTAAACATCACTCTAGCTTCAACACACACACAGCAGTTTAATAATTACTGTTTGCATACGCTGTTTGGGATAATTCGTTACTCTGGGGAGAGATTTACTCGAGAAGTAATCAAGAGAGTCTGCGTATAAATGACGAATTTGTCAATGTTGGAGCTTTTTTCCTCCCTCACTTACACTACTGGAACGATTTATTATTATGGTGGGTACAGACGTCGTTATATTGCTTTCTTGAATACATTCTAGCATCACTGACAATTGTGGGGTTATAATACAAAACGTAATATTTCCAAAACTCAAACATTTGAGTAGAGTCAAATACTATAACGAATAACACAAACCAGTGGCGGATTAAGCACTTTGGAGGCCCTAGGCGCAATAAATTTTGGAGGCCCTGTTTTTCGAATGAATTGAAATTAAAATATAAGAGTGATGTTATTTTTGAGGCCCCCGAGAATTGCAGGCCCCAAGCGCGCGCCTCTTGCGCTTATGGGGTAATCCGCCACTGACACAAACCCAATAACATTTGCATACAAATATGATTTCCAATCTAAAGACGACTGCCTTATAGACATTTTATATTAAAACTAATAGGATCAGTCGATTGCTTAGGCTTGAATTACTCTATCTGCATACCTAACATAATATCGCTCATTTTGGAAATAGTACGTTTTGCATTATAACCCCACAATTCTCGGCCTACCTGGCTTAAAGTACAAAAATAAAATAGTCGTTTCTACTGATTCTAGATTGCTTATTAAATATTAGTTTGGCTCATAACCAGCATTATACACTAATAAAAATAGAAAGCGATACTGGGCTATTTATACAAATTTAAGCAAGACTAATGCGTGGTCGAGTGTCAACGTCGTTTGTATTTATTAATTTATGTATTCATATTCGATGGCATGAATGTATGTGATGTGAGAAAGAGATTAGCTATCCACTAGTCCTGTCCGAGCCCTATCCTTATACATCGACTCTCTGAGAGAGATTGAGCAACTGAATAACAAGCAGTTCTCGTAGAAAGTCTTCTGTTAAGATATTCTCCATTAAGAGTCTAAATACTCCACAATAGTAGCGTACATGGCAAAAAATAAAATAACGATATGTGACAAAAAATTGGTATGAAAAAATACGAAAGAAATTAAAAAAATACGATTATATATTATTAAAATGTTTACAACCTCTTATAAATAAATACTACTAATTTGAAAAACAAAAATAATTAAATTGATTTTTAAATTTTGATGAAAAAAACTTATGTATTCGTAAAAGACAATATAAAATATTTAAAATTGACAAACGATTAAAGTCAATATTAGGAAACTTAATATAATGTCAACTGGCCGCCATAATGTAATTTTGAACCGTGGGTTTCGCATCAATGATTGAATACATATTATGATGAACATTAAACGCTTACAATATACTTACAGAATTTTTAAATTAATACGCAGCGTAATGCCTAAATGATAATGTTATGAATCCTTCAATTGATCAGCGCGTTGTCCTTTTTAATTAAAGCAACAATCAAGTAGACGTCCATTGCGTATGCTTAAGAATTAATGGATGTATATATGAAGGCAAAGTTTTGTTCTGTAGTTATTAGACATTCTGTTCATCTGTCTGGCTTGCTTCCCAATTAGGGAGTCAACATGTAACTCGCATGCAAGGTTCGAAATATAGATGAGCCGACGAATCGTGCCACTACTTATAATGCTATAATAATAAAATAATATGTATTCCTAGATTCAATTTTAATTTGGATAGTGTTCCATAAAATTAACATACAATTATAATACTCTAAATTTTACATGCTGCCCTCTCAAAAGTTTTCATATTTCTATTAAAATACCAGAATCGAAAACATGACCTATTTAATTTTAATTGAGTGTAAAATTTTATGAAAAATTTTCTATAGCCACTCAGTGCAAAGAAGCAAAAATCGTTTGGATGTGAAATTTGAATCGTTCAAACTATGTACATTCTCACAGATTTTGTCACTAACGACCCGGGTTTCGTCTTTCGGCATCTTCATGCGTTCAAGTGCACGGATGAACTTGAACTTCATTTGGATGATTTTTTCCAACCGTGCTACATTTTCTCATTTTTATTTAATTTTTAGCTGATTTCAAACTACTTCTGTTGATTTGAAATGTTACAATATTTGGAAGTTATTTAAAAATATAATTTTAAAAAATCCAACTTTTTTATCACTGTTTGCAGTTCAATATCATTACTCTAACGTGAAATTCGTCAATTTATATTAATTACTGTTAATACTAATTGTTGGAGAGGCATTATAAGATGAAATAAAAAAAAACTATGGCAAATATTTCACAATTTTGCATTTGGAAAAAGCATACATTGCCTGAAACCTTTAACACTTCCTATACGCTGCTAAAAAATACTTCCGATATGTTGCTGGCCCTTTAGGAACTTTCTATTCTGATGCTTTAATACGTAACAACCAAACCTATCCGATGATAGCGAATATAGCAGTTGGCTAAGCTAGTAATTTCCGAAATCCACGGATATATCCTTATTCTGCTTGTTTATTAAGAAAGATTGGGTAACAGATTAAAAGACAGTTCCCTTTTTCTTAAAATGCTACACCAAGATCGTACCTATTAAATCATTAGAAAATTCTAAATGTAAAACGTTTGTATTTTTAATGCTGTATTTGTTTGTCGTGTCCGTGGTTTTTTAAATGGCAAACCTTACATCATTTAAAATCCATCTGAATGGCTTATTGATTTAAATAACGTAAACAAATATACCTTTGGCACCCTTGAAACTTTTTACGCAAAAGTAATTCAACTTCCACGACTCGTTGCGACAACTCTATTTTTTATCATTTGTTTAAGTGATCCTTATTATCTTGCCTAGTCCCTGGCGTACAAAAAAACATTAAGTATCTCAACGAGTGGGCACGTTGTCAACTAGAAATACCACCTTGATTTATCATTATTATAATAGGTGTCAGTTTAAAAAGAAGCAACTGTTTGGCACTCATTTGGAAAAAAAAATACCCGCAGCCGATGCTATAATCATATTTAATTTGAATCCATTGCTTTTGCAAAAAAAATGTTTCAAAAAATAAGATATTATATTATTTAATTATTAATAAAAAATAATATATGCCACCATTTTTGTAAGTCGTTAAGTAGATATGTTTTAATTGTTATTATTCATAATGCTGCCAACATAGTATGTATATTATATTTAATGTTTTATGCAGTAAATAGTATTTATTGTTCGGTTTCGCCCTAAATAGACGCTAGAAGATGTTAGAAGTTGAAAGAATCACCGTGAACTTCATGTAAAACTTACAAAAAATCCAGAAATGATTAAATACAGTTCAAAATTAAAAGTAGGAATATGAAAAGATCTAACATGGAAAGGCAGCCAGAATGACATGTGTATAATTCGCATCTTTCTGTTCACCGTTTGGGACAAACTCTTGTTATATATATGTATTTTATGTTTAATATTATAGATATTGTCATAACCTTATTTAACATAATAATAGGGTAAAAATATCAAAGTATTTCAGTTCTACAGTTTAAACTCACTTCAGTTCTACAGAAACTGTAGAACTGAAATACTTTGATATTTTTACCCTATTAAAATGGAGTTCTACCAAGTAAATGCCAAATCAATAAATACCTTATTTAACTTATTGCTGAGCGTGCATTTATTGTTTTCGGTTGCAGGTCACAGGTTGGTTTTGCCAAATATCTTTTCATTCATAGATTGTCCAATTGATTTATGAATTTGTATTCAAAATATATTATTTTATTTCTTTCTATTTGTCTCCTACCAGGACCATGAAAATGAGTATCTGAAAGAACGATCAACTAACTACATTGAAGTCTTTTTCTGATCCCATCTATCTTCAGCCAGTAAACTTATGTTATTTGATATATCAAATACAATTCTATGCCAAATTGAATATTGGAAAGCCTTTTAGATATTTTTCTCTCATTTAGGCCAAATCCGTTACTTCTCACATTGTCTCTGCAAATATGGTCACTTTTCCTCATATCATACAATCATTTCGTAGATCCACAATGATGGTCGTCATAAAATGGATTTAACAAAGTATCAATATTATTAATGTTTTCCATTTGCCATGAGTGTTTTTACAACATACAGCTATGTCATTTGCGAACGTTCTGAAATAATAGGCGTTTAAAAATAAACAGCCTTAATAGCGCAATTCCGAGTTCTTTTTGTAGCATTTTTTTCCATACAATAGAAAAAACTCAGACTTGGCATAGCTCTTATGAAAAGTATGCATTTGAATAAGTAACTTGTGTAGTTACATACTTCCATATATTTGGCCGGTTAGTTAGTTACTAAATAATTTCAGTTAGTTTGCAATAATATAAAAAAACCTAGTCAATAAGTGTAGTGCAGTTTAGTACAGATTTTAGAAGTCGTGTTATGGAAGGATCTTGTTAGAACTATGAGAAACTGAGTCGTTCTATACGTAGGAATGTATGTGTTCTAAGATTTCTAAGTGATTAATTTGTAAGTAGTAAGTTACTAAAATAAAAATTCAATATTACCATTCAACAGCTGACCAAGTAGGCGAATGTTCGATGCTACGATTACGCATTAAACATGAGAATAAATAACTATTGTTGTATTTTGTGGTTTTACTTTACTTGGCTTGAAAAGCTTTGAAGGCATCGATCTAGCAAAATATTATGTTTGGCTCGTATTTTTCCGGTCAGAATTAATATTAAATTGGTCATAATTTATATTGAATGGTTATAATATATCGGTCAGAATAGTCATAATTAAAATGAAATTTAAAAAAAACCTAACCTAACTAAAATGGTTATAAAATATTCAGACCGTATAATATTTTTATTCTGACAGTTAATATATTTATTCTGACTAAAAATTGATTTAAATTCTGAACATGTAATTTGTCCTCATATTTTTTACGGGCAATTTTGTACCTGAATGATAATATTTCTTTCGATAAATTCAATAAATCTAAATACAGCTTAATTATGCAACCGATATCGAAATCGATTAAGCAACTCGGGAATTGGAAATAGGTTTTAGGGACAGAGATGTTTGTTTTTCGCTTACTAAATGCATTCCTAGTGAAGCGCACTTTTGAAATGCAAACGCATCGGTTTGAAAATATCGATTTTATAGTTGGATTTCCTCGGTTAATCGTGAAAACTGGGGCATAAATATTTGGTTTATTGATATGCTTAATGATGAAGACTGGTATATTACTTAATCGATTGGATGCGTTGAATTTATTGACGGTATTAAAATACCGATTGCATCACTGGATTAAAAATAACTTTATAATAATGTTTTATTTAGATTAGTGCTACTTAATATTATACTCGCTACATACATAACTTATATTTAATATAAATAAACATGTTTATTTTTATAAATATTCGTGTTTGTTATTTCTTGATTTTAATGAATCTTTATAATTTCGTTACTCTAGAACACGGGTTCCCAACCTGGGGGTCGCCAACTTTTTTAGATTTTGGAGATATAGCAAATCGAGGATTTCTAATTCCTCGGGGGGGGGCGCTAGTCACATGGCTTTTATAAAAACGGGTCGCCACCCGAAAAAGGTTGGGAACCTATGCTCTAAAATATAAATAACCACAGATAACCAATTAGTGTTTTTTAGTCTTGAGATTGTAACTCAAAACAAATACGCAGGGATGGGCTGGACGGTACTCAGAGGGGCTCGAGCGAGCCCCTTGTTAATTCAAGAGAACACAATATTCTCAGATAAAATGAGCAAATATCTGCAATTTCTGACTTAATCTGAGGTAAATTGTACATTGTTACATATTATAAATGTATGTAACAATCGATTGCATATTTAAGTATTACATACAATTGCATATGTGTGATAAAACAATTCACTCTTTCCTCAGAACACTGATAACTGTTTTTAGATTAGGCGACACCCCTTGTTAACCTATTGGCAGCCCACCGCTGCAAATACGTCATAACAGTATGTCCGCTAGTGCTGACAAAAACTTTAATTGTGTTTTAGAATTTTTACAGATTTTTGACAAATTATAAAAGACTCGGACTCGTTAGTGTTTATCAGACTCTGACTCCAGTAAAAACAGTCCTACTCTACAGCTCTGAAATTATGTAATAGTGAAATGTTTTTAATATGTTAGCACTATAAAAAATAGTGAATTTAAAATTGAATGCTGTAAGTAGCTCACCGATTATACTGTTGGTTGGTCAGCATAATAATAATCGATATCATGCCTTCTTCAAAGATATTGTGTTGAATTTTAAAAGATGAAAGCCATACTACTTTTTTGCAGTACAACAATATCTTGTTTCACAAAAGTTAACTTAGTTAAGTTACGCGATAAGAATACGTTAATTCATTTAGCCATTTAGTCGGTGATAATCAAACGCGTTCATCTACAAAAAATGCTATGCTTATTATTTGTTTGAGAAATTAAAATTTACATATAATAATATATTATTAGTTTAGCTTCTCATTAAAACAACGTATTTATATAACTTTAATATCGGCCTATATTTATTAAGGTCAGCGGCTCCTAACCTGTGGGTCGCGACCCAAAATTTGGTCGATTGTCATATTTAGTGGGTCACGAAATATTCTTGCCAACATTTATATTCTCGCAACAATATTGTATTGAATACAATATTCTGGCAACACTGTTTGCCATTATAAAGAACTCTTGTTGACACTGATATATATGATAAGATTCGATCTGTCAGAGCTTATCCAAAGCCAATGTTCACAGTAATAAGATCTAATGTTGTTATCAATGCTATATTTCGTATTATTAAAATAATATAAATTAAGTCTTTACGTTTAAATTTATTAATTTGAATTTGGGTCGCGATATTTTTCCCCTCTCAATTTGGGTCGCAGATGAAAAAGATTGAGAAAAGCTGATTCATGCATAGAGAAGTATTTTTTAACAGATGTTTAAAAGTAGTAATTAAATCAGTTATATTCAATTACAAAATGATAATTTGGCATTTCAGCTAGTAATAACCAAACCTCTAATTATTTAAAAAAAAATATATTAAAAAAAAAAACTTTGATATTGAAATGATTTTATAACTAGGTGTGTGACGCGTTTTACCACTACGAGAAACATCTTCACACCAATTCTCGTAATATTTTTTTATAATATAGATTCTAAGATTTTTTCCTTCTATTAAGCACGACAAAGGGTTACAAAAATCAATAATGTAAGCAACCGTCGAATCAATCAAAATTTGTATTACTTTATTGTAAATCCATTTACGTTATTTCGAATTGATATCCAATGAGGTTAGACGCGTTTGAGATGGAACGAGTCCGTAACTTGTGCATGCTAAACAGACTGCATATAAAATAATGCATAATAACAGCAGTGAGGTTTATTTTTGGATATGATGAAACTTGTTACATTTCCTGCAGCTAAATTATCCACAACGACACAATGCCACATGCTTCCTGAAACAGACTGCATGCATCTTTGATGCAATGCAATCAAAATAAAGGCCAGACATTAAGTCCATTTATAAGTTCGATTCGTAAATAATTACGTAAACAGGTAGGAAAGTAAGAATTTTGTCAAAAAAATATTATTTCTACGCCATTATAGATTTGTTAGTACCGTGTTGCAGTGGTTAACGTCTTTGGTCGCGTGACGAATCTCACAGGTTCGAATCCCACGACGAACAGCATTTTTTTATTTGAAATCATGGATGTTTGTAATGGTTAAAAATTCCCTCTTACCATTCGAAACCTCGAATAAGAGGGCGCAGCTAGAGCGATTAGCTTACCACCAGTGCTGTATTAGCTTTATCCTTACTAATACTACTTTCTTGAATTCCTCTTATTCACACGAACTGTAACTACGTATCTAAATATTTGATATATATATTTTAATCCATTTCTACTCCCAATGTGGAGCATACGGTTACTTGTTTGTTACTTAATCACTCAACCTCTCATTTTCAAAAAATATGTAATAGGAGTAGAAGGATAAAGCTAAGACAGGACCAGTGGTTAACTAATAGCTCTCGCTACACCCAGTTATTAAGGGATCGGAAAGGGTGAGAGGAAAATACTTCAGACATCACAAATACCCATGCCTTCGAACAGAAATCGAAAAACTACTGTTCGTACTAAAACTCGAGCCCGTGAGATTCGGCACGGAAGCCCACAACGCTAACCGCTGTGCCATAGGACTCGATATATTTCTTTTATATATTATCATATTAAACATATTTATTAGAAAAATATCGTAAGGGAATAAGTGTCATTCAGGTATTTGCATAATTTGGTAAATGGATTCCTTTTATGGAGGAGGTAAAAAAATATGCCACACATAATCTGTCAGATTAATATCATCTCAAAAAACTTTCTTCAGATTATAAAATGTAGCACGAGTCTTCATATTACTAATGGACTAAAAATAGTATTATAAGAAGATCAACGAGAATGTCTATGAAAATAATTAACAGAATTCATAATATATTACACTGGTAAACTGTCAATTATAACTGTAAAGCTCACGTCAAAATATAATGGAACGAAATTTTGAGATATTTATTTCAACACAAGTGTCAAGAAAGGTTTCAATGATAAAAATAAATTTTCTGTTTGAACAGATTTTTGAAATTATTTTACTAAATATAAACGGATAATACATTGTTACATCATTAAAGTTGTACTTCACATATACCACTGTGGCCGATTATTCACGCTTTTATACTGTTCATTTATCAAGAGTTTGAATATTTTATTTGACATTTGCATTTCCGTAAAGAACAGTTCGTTAGTCAGTTCTCGTCTCACTCTATCTTTATAACGCTTCACTAACAATAGACATTTTTCTTACAAAGGTTGACTGAATTACTAAAAGTTCTCGTAATTGCTTTTTTGAAATAATTGTTTATTGAAGAAATACTTTGTTAAAAGATTGAAGTATTTATTTTTATTTGGCGCCCCAAATTTACCTACGCAGAACCTCGATATAACGCAATAATGTGGGTAATGTGAGGTCTGCTAAAACCGAAAGCCAGTTAAATAAATGTAGATTTTTCCGAATGTTGTGAAGTTTCCATAAATGGATGAATGGAAATAATTATTACAATGAATTTAGTTCGTATAAATGTTTTCTGCTTTTAATTAAAAAAAAAAAAATAACAAACTATTTCAGAAAGAACCCTTTATTTTTATGAAGCAAAGAATCATCAAAACACATACACAATCCCGTTTATTCGACGGAATATTGCGTTTGTTATGTTGAGATTTGTTACATCTAGATTTTACTGTAAATGAATCTGCATGAGAGTAATTCAGGAGCTATCATCCAAAATTATTGGATAGCAATCAAGTCTGCCAAATTAGTCCCGCTGGAACGATAGCAAAACTTTTATGAATGAGGTCTACAATGTTCCCATAATGACTTCGGAAACTATTTGGTAGTTCGAGAAATGTCATCAAGCCGCCATGGCTCATTGATCGAATTGATGGCTGGGTCGACTTAAGAATATTTTCACGGTTTATTAACTAAATTGTTGAGTGATCAATTTTGTTTGTTTTCTCTTCTTTAGATCAGTAAAACGACCAAATAGTACTAAGTCTTTGTGTAATGAATCGATCGTATATACGAAATTCAGTCGATTGTAGATGTTGTGTAGTCAATGAAATAAAATCGTTCTCAATACATTCCTCTTTTATTTTTCTATTTATTTATATCATTAGAGAAAGCTAATTAAAGTAAAATAAAACATGAAATTCAACGCTTCATTTGTACATTAGATTGTGAAATCTAAATCTAAAAAATCTAAAATTCTTAATTTCGAGATAATGACAGTCTAGTGTTTTGCGTAAACAAATATATTTTTTATGACATTCTGTTTAAAAAGAGTACTGTTAATTTCTTATTGGTGTTTTCGAATATGTTGTACTTCACTAGGACAAATGAGGAACTCAATAACATTTCGAAAATTAAAAAAATACCATAGACAACTTTCAACTTACGTAACGTGTTATACAAGAACGTGGACCGTTGGGCCGTTTATCTGTTGCTTAATAAATGACCTTCGTGCTTTGGTCATTTGTTTATGATTGACAAGCTTGATAGATCTCTTAAAATCATCCAATTTGAAAAAGTGAAAACTCAACAACTTAGTAATGTTGAGAAGTAATGTTGTTTTATTGCATTTTACTTAAAACACTACTTTTGGGTTTCGGACCCATTATGGTGTTTTGTGTTTTTTTTTTGCATTAATAGTATTCAGATATTTTACCAAGAGTCAATGTACAATAATATCCTTGGTGTGGTATCTCAAGTATTTCAATTTTACAGTGTATACCATAATTGCATTTTATTCATCATTATATGTTTCAATAATGGCATTCGTAGTTCAAAACATATATTTTATCGATTTCCCTACAGTTGCACTGATGTAGATTGCAAAGTGAAAGAGCCCATTCATCTAAGAACAAATGTCCCGGGACATGATATTAAACGTTATGTCTCAGGAACAATGCCCCTGAACATTTTCTAGGGGTCATCTGTTGAGGTTATGTTGTTCAGCGTTGCGTCCGAACAAACGTTGTTTGATATTATTGGATGCAAACAATGCGTTAATTAATAATGTTAATTACAGTTTTTAAGACATTTTAACATAATAATAAGACCGTCTTAGATAATTAAGCTGCAAATCACCTATTCTAACACGATCTTAAAAAATAAGCTAATGTTCTAGCTTGGAAAGCATAGATACATTTAAAGTAAGGATTTGATACCTTTAATTCAAAATTGCGCATTTTAATATGTTGGTTAAAATAGTCGGTTAGTGGATACAGCTACTTCGCAGGGCGTCAAATATACCAGCGTTGACCGCTTGGTTACAGAATCGACCAAAGATTATACGAACCACTTTTCATACTGCGCGGAAAATGATCGATTACGGTCTGGTACAAAAAGCTGCGGCTCTGGGAGCTTTCGAGTGTACGACGCGTATCGTGTACCACCGCCATATATTTTAAAGTGGCCACGGCTATAAATTTACTTGACGTGTCACTGCCTTTGACAGCTATAACTAGCTCGGCGGCGAAAACGTGTAGATATACTGGTTTAATAATGGTGAGAAAATTATTTAAACTAAAACACACAGCTAGGACAACTTAAACTACACTATGCACATATTATATATAGGTGTATAGTGATAAGTTTTACAAGTTTCCGGCCTAAAGGTAGTAAAGAGGTAATAATATCAATCAGTATTTTTTATTTTTGATATAATTACCGTTTATTTTGAAAGGTTAACCTTTAGAGGAAGGAATAGATTTATACAGACCTTACTTTAATTTACTGCCTTTTCTTAACATGACAATTTTGTGACTTTTTCCCAATGGATATATTTAATTTATACTTAGAACATATATATATGCTTACAAATAGACACTCCTGTGTTGAGTTTAAACTTTTTTTATACTCAATTACAGAAAAATGGCGCCGACGTACATGTACGTCCATACTCCTCTTAAGGTTAATAAACGGGTCCGTGGCGCAGTGGTAAACGTTGTTGGCAGCCGTGAAAGATCTAACGGGTTCATGTCTCAGTACGAGTAGCATTTTTTCAATATATTTATCGATTTATGTTCGATGCAATGGGTGTTCTTCCAATTCTTAAATAACGGCGATTAGCGAGAGTGATTAATGAAGTTGAAGAGAAGTTAATCAGTTATTTTATTAAATCTTATTTTGATATATTCTCATTAGAAGGATCATCATCTCAGCGGACATTGCTTTAAAAAATAACACGAAAAATACACTGCTAAAGCCGGTTAGTTAGTGACAACAAAACCACAAATATTCCATTTTTACTTTCGTTATTTTTAGTCCTCATCGTATGATTTTTTGATAAAATTGAAAATCCAGTAAAAACGGTTATTCAATCTGACTGACAAGAAATCTTTTAAAGTGATTTAATCCAATTTTTATTTCAAAAACAAAAAAGTTTTCAGTAGAAGAAATCACGAGTGGAATTCAAATAGGGCCTCCAAATATTCGGCCAATCCATTACCGGGTTCTCGGGTATTTTTTCATAAAATATAGTTTATAACCCAAAGTTAAAATATATAATATACGATTATATGTGAGGAATCTGGAAACAATGACGGTAGTTTCTATGTTTTTTTCGAAAATTAGTTAAATATGTGATCGCGTAGAGCTGGAAATTGTGCATGTAATAGTAAGTTTTTTTTTTTAAAATAAGGTTCAATTATGTACATTTTACAACACTTTAAAATGAGCTTATAACAAAAGCAGCAGTTGTCATAGTGCTGAATAGTAAAACAGCAGTTATTCAAAACCCATGTTTATATTATTAATTAAGGAAGATAATACTAGTAAAAATATTACACATTACTTTTTTAAGACGTTTTATCAATATTAAAGAAAGCTTTATATAAATATTTGCCTACATGTTAGGATTAGGAAAACTGTCGTCTTTGCTTTCTGAGCTTTTGCGTATAATAATATACTAAAGTATTTGATTATGGTATTTATTTTAAATGGTGATTTAATTACTTAACAAATACAAAAACTATTGTATAACAAATTAACACAAGACTTTATTGAAAAAAATGGGTTTTGGAACCAACAATATATCCAGAGAATTTGGCATCCTGAAATTAAAATGAACGGGTACCCAGTTTTCAGTTCTTTTAAAAAGTACCCCCGGTTCCGGTAATACCCGGGACAGAAGCCCTAGCTGCAACTTTTAAAAGTGCTTTATGTAAGTTCTAATACATCTCGTTCACTGAGCATTTTTTGAAATACACTTTATATTATGATAAAGTATGAGCCACGGCTGCTTTTAAAGAGAACTTTTCATCTGAAAATACTTCTTGCTTGTGATTTGAATGTGAAATTGTGAAATGTTTGCAGTAATATGATTGAGCAGTGGACCAAATTGCTGAATCCCACACAAGTTTTCAGCAACCGTGGGCATTCGGTAAACATCGCATATAATATATCATTATACATTTTTACACATATACAGCGGTGGACTGCCGATACGTTAATACGAGACTCACTTAATCTCAAAGCAATTCTCGATGTTTTGGGAAAGGAGTGAATTGTTTTGTCTTTCCTATGCAATTATAATTTTTTTAATCCATGTCCGCTCCCAACGTAGAGCATATGGCCTCCTAATGGAGGTTGTTACTCAGTCGCTCAACCTCACTTTTTTCGAAATGAGTAGTAGGAACAGAAGGATAAGTCTAGAACAGGACTAGTGGTTGGCTAATCGCTATTGCTACACCCAGTTATTAAAGCATCAGAAGGATGGTAGGAGAGGAAATTATGTGAATTGAAATCACAAACACCCAGTCTTCGATCACAACTTTGAATTGAATACTTCTCAAATTCACTGTGATCTGACCGGGAATCGAACCCAGACCTGCGTGATCGGTAGAGCAAGCTCTAACCAACTGGGCCACAGCAGGCGACAGCAGTGTATACATAAGCAATCGATTATTACTTAATTAATACACCAACAATATGTCAATCTAAATGGCTAAAAATGTACTACTGAAGCTGTCGTAGATAATTTGTTGGTCAGAAATTCCAGTTACTAATTTGATTTGAGAATATTTTTTTCTCTCAATTAACAAGGGGCTCGCGCGAGCCCATCCGAGCTACCTCTAGCCCTCCCCTGTATATATAACGATATATATACACATCAGAATTCTTGAATATAAGACATACTATAATACTGGCTTCGTGGTACAATAACCAACGTCGTAAACTTTTGTGATGGATCTGACGGCACTCCCAGTACGAACAGATTTTTTTAAGTTAACTTAAGATTTCTGTTCAAAAACATAAATGTTTCTGGTGTCTAAAAATTACCTCCCACCCTTCATTATTTAATAACAGAGAATAACGAGAGTCACAAAGCTAACCACTATGTTTGTAATATGAATTGGGATGCTAGATTGAATAACAAGATGTATTGTGTCTCTCTTCGGAGCCAGTATAAGTACATAATTCTGACGATGGTGAAAGCCGAAATAGCCGTCAAGTAATATTATGAAAACGGTAAAACTAAAAACATTGCTATTTTTATCCTATTATAATGGAGTTCTACAAAGTAAATGCCAATCCAATCAACACTATGTTTGTCTTTGCCCCATTTTTTCTATCTCTAATAGCACAAAAAGTATTGTTGAGATACCTAAAAATACGTATAAATACACTCAGATATAAAAAGTTATAAATCAGCAATAAAAAGCGAATAACGTTCCACTAGTAATGCTTATCCTTCTTTTCCTACTCTCTCCAAAAAACAAAAGTCGACCATTTGAGTTAACTTCTCTGTTGAGATAAAACTAGTCCATATGCTTTACATTGGGAGCAGATACAAAAAAAATCTACCCATGTTCAAAGATAGATTAAATGTAATAATTAATTAATAAACACAAACAATGTTATCTCAAAAGTATATTAAAAAATATTCAGTGCCGAGAATATACTTAAAAGAGGTATCATTTATATTTTTAGAATATTTTGAAAGTCTTGAAGTTGAGCGGGATCTGGAAATATAATTAAATAAATATTTAGACTAACAGCGCTTCATATCTACTGGAAAAAGTGTATTATTAATGATTCAATTCCACTTAGATATTATATTATATTATATTATATTATGATAACAATAATATTCAACAATAATATATTGCCGAGTATAGTCTTATTAAAAGTATTGCATGAAAATTATGATGGTAATAAAACGATTGCACAAAATAATAAATAAAAATGTTTTTCTGTATTACTTTCTGTTGGTCCAGTAAGCAACTGGTCAATGAATGATCTTTGAGAAGTTCGTAGAATTCGATTGCAGTGTAGAATTTGAGCGAACAAGCACTCCTTGCTTTCCATATATACATAGATTTAATAGGGTAAAAATATCAAAGTATTTTAGTTCTACAGTTTTTTTACCCTATTATAATGGAGTTCTACCAAGTAAGTGCCAAATCAATAAATAAATAGATTTGTTTTCAAAAGCATGGATGTTTGTGATACTTATTTTCTTTCCGATTTTTTTTGACGTAAAATAAAAATAAAGCGAGAACGAGTAGCTTTTCTCGTCGTTTTCTACATTAAAGTACTCGTAAAATATTTTTTTGTTGATGATGATGATCCGTTAGATGACGCATTAAGAGTCTAAACTAGGGATGGGGAACCTTTTAATTTCAAAAGACCACATGTATTTATCTGATTCATCATAAGGCCGCAGTAAAGAAAACATTGACACCGCCCCGTTTTTTCGACTGTCGAACATATTATAGGTCGATTACGATCTTTTTCCAAACGCTTGCTTATAGTTTTTTGATTAAAAGTGAATATTTTGATTAAGTCAAAAGGCCGCTTCAGAGTAGCCAAAAGGCCGCAAGTTCCCCTTCACTTCAAAGTGAACATGCGTGTAAAAAATATTCTGTCGAATAAATATACAATATTTTTCAAAAAACTGAATTAAAAATGACTCATACCAATAATATTATAATAGAAACATTGTTGTCTTATCTTATACCAAATCTGTGCAATACGGTTAAATCATTCGAATGAATCCTATAACGATCTGTTTATCCCAGTTGGTATGTAGATTAAGCTGTCGACATTCTCAAAATTGGTCATGAACATAGCTTAAAAAGTGTTTTACGCACTGCTTTAATACATTTTATATTATATAGATGTGATCAATCACGACTAAAGTTAGTCAGTGCCCAAAAGTTGATTAATATTGTCGGACATGGCGGTCAGCCATGAAAAATCACGGAGTTTCATAATCAGAGCTTTCGACTTTAACGCACGCCTCGTCCGCTTCTGGAAAAACATTAAAGCTTTACAAATAAAGCACACACATGCCACTCTGATATTCTGCGCACACGGTATTTAAAAATATTTGATATCATTTTATTTTAAATTGTTGCTCAGAAGTTTAAATATTAAAATAGGTCAATACAGTTTTTAAGTAACAAATCATTGTGGAGGCGGCAGCTGCTACCGACCCGGTAATGTTTCGGTGTATGGAAAATATTACGTGATAAATTAATGGCTCTAATATTTCATGTATCAGTTTTAAAGTACGCACTTATTTCAATCCAGGGGTCTGGAAATCTGTAGCTTCGCTTTTGGGGCAAGAACAGTTGGGATTGCAATATTCCTAGATTAAGTGAATCGAATTATTACAATATTTTATATGCATTATGTATGTATATTATGTGGTGACGTAACTGACAAGTTGTTATTAGTTATTTTGACAAGATATGCATATCGAATTCGGAAAGGAAAAAGGACGTAACTCACACATTTTTCAAAACACCTTTTTTCCCGATAATCACAATGTATACAACTTCATACACGTTCTATCAAAAGGATGTAAGCTGAAAACTTCGAATAAGTATCTTAATTTAATTTTTAAGTTATCAAAATAAGGGCCTCTAAAAATTACGATTATTAAAAAAGTCTAAAAAAGTATTTTTTTTGTAAAATTAATTAAATTAATATTGGATATAGTCAATTAAGAACCAGTTTATTAGTCTCCGTTCACTTCGAGGTTGTAAATATTTCATAATTCGTCTTTGACCCAAAATCGTCAAAAAGCGTTTTTGTGTCTCCTGTAAAATTCGTTGTGTGTGGGTTACGTCCTTTTCCCTTTCCACAGTCGATATATTAATCTAATGTTATTGTAATATTATTAATATAAATATTAAATATGATAAATTGGTTTCATATAAATCCAAGAGATGTTATTATGTCAAATATTTTCACTTCTATTATCATTTTTAGGACTCAACTTTTAGTGATTTTTGATCACTTATTTTTACTATTAAGTAATAAATATTTGTATCTATCAATAATGAAAAATCGAGAAGAATGTGACGACATACTTTCAGCACACTGTGTCCCTAACTTAACAAAATACGAGTTAAAAAATATTAACTTATGAATGAATTCTTGGAAACAATGGACTAGCACTAGTTTGTATGTATTTATATATGTACATACATAGAAAACAGGGATGACTTTAATTGTATTATAATTTATATAAATTAATTATCTATGTATGATTAATGTAGAGAATAAGAATTAGCAAAAGATAATCTCAAAAAGTTGTTCCACGAGAACTGGTTTGTACAAAATAGTTCAACGAATGTATTTCGATGTAAAATGACTAGTATTAAGCTAATCGTTCTCTCTACATCCCATTTTAGCACCGTACAAAAAGAATTGTAAATATCACAGATATCCATACTAGGCTTTCCAATCCCGGGATTCCGGATCCCGTTCAATTTTGTGATCCCGAAATCCCGGGATCGCGACCGCACCAGTCCCTGGATTTCGGGATTGAGAAATTTTTAACAAATCCGTAAAGTTATAGAATTTTGGCAACATTTGGGCAAATCGGCAAATTCCTGGGTTTTTGAAATTGGAAATGAAATAATGGAATGGTTTCAAAAATTCCATAAGTTTTTCTCAATTTATACACGATTTCATATTAAGTGCCCAATCCCGGGATCACAAAAAGGCTCCGGGATTGGATACCCTAATCCAAGGATGTCCAACTTTTTTTGCCATGGCATCGACTTTTCAATCATAAGTTTTCTCGCGATCGACTTCGAAATTTTATTAAGTAGGGTTTTTTCCCTTCTTCAAACTTAGAAATGTTTATTTTAAGTGCGAAATACATATTATTTGATAGGTATGAGAATAAAAAATAATTCAATTTTAGTATTTTTGTATATTTTATATTTAAATTATATATGTTTTTGAAATTCACGGAAACTTTCGGGATCGACCAGTCAATCGCGATCTACCGGTTGGACACCCATGCCCTAATCCATACCTGTCTACAAATCCATGAATTGATTATTTTTTTATTGTTCAATAAGCACCCAAAGGTGTTGATCACTCGACGACAGGACCAGTTTAAGGCTTCACATTAAGATCTGATTCGGTTGGAAAGATGTGTAATGTTAATTAATATTCTAATAACCCTGTATATTTAGATTTGACCATTTTCACTGAGTATGTATCTACTCCTACTGATAATCTAAATTCTAGAGCAAAAAGCTCTGGGCGGAACGACGCCAGTCAGTGTGCGAGAGCCGAGTATCGACATTCACAAATAAAGCTCGAAAAAGCTTTTTACATAATTTCATTTACGAACATTACGCATTGCGTGGCTTTGAAAAGATTGTGCTAATAAAGGTATTTATTATAATATAATACAAACATAATTAAGTATATTTGGTACTGATGACATCTCGCGAGAGAGTTGGCAACTATTATATTATGTAAAACGCCTCTCGGTCATGGCCGCACCAAAGATTTACTTCACACCTGTTCGTTGCCTCTAATATTGTTTACAATAAAACGTGACTGTTTCCTTATTTAAATATTTCTTCCGTTACTCATTCTGGCGGGTTTTCACTTCTACTGGTTTTGCGCGTTGATATATAGTTTTCAATTTTTCTACCGTCTGCTTTTCCGGAAGATGTCTTTTCACATTATACGAACCTTAATATTGAATAAATCCATCATCGTAATATTATTATTTTTAAATGAATTACTTCAAAGGAACTGTATCATGACAAAGATTTAGTCACATGCAATTATTATAGCATATGGATTATTTAAGGTTTTAAAAATACGATTGAAAGAAAGCAGTGCTATTTTTTTATTTAATCAAAAGTACATTATTTGCGCTATAATAAAGTGTAACAAAAAACTCAATCTTTTCATCGAAAATATTATATTTTGATAGAAATCATTTTTTTTAAAAATAATGAATTTACAAATTAGTTTTTCTCAGACGTGTAAAATCTGACAAAAACTTTGTTTCAAAAATGTGACGTTACTAAAAAAAAAACATGTTTTTATTATACGTTTTATATTTAACACTTCTATGCCCATGATGCAATCGTGAATAGTTGAGCCATTAAATCATTCAATACTTCTCTTAATATTGTCAATAAGTATTTATCATTTAAGGTATATTAGCATATATATTTTTAACATTATTTTTTAGATGCTAACTTGGGTTTAAATACTGTCAATAAATAGTGAAACTTAGATACCATCATGGTAGGGAACGTGATTTTTTAGGATGGTATGTTACGGGTTAAGTACGCATTTAAAATTGAACTAATATTTTCTTTATTGGTTATGCTATCAGCGGTTGTTTCTCTAACATTATAATTAAATATAAAATAAAGCATAATCTATATTCAATTAGAATAAAATATCAAATGTAGACCATTTTATTTTAAGTAGTTAAATTTGTTCAATAAATGTGATGATAGAATTGGCGAGGGAGGGAACGGGGGAGGATTGATAGACCGAGAATGCGTCAACCTAAAAGAGAAAAATAAATTATTACAAAAATGGTCTTCTCTACCCATAGGCATTGTGAACGTGAATTATATACGAATCTATTAAATTTTTCAATTTATCGTTGAAATTGTGTTAAAAACATAGATGTCTTGGAAAATTCTTCTGCCCTCATTTGATTATGAAAGCGGGGTGTAAAGATTATCAAATTCTAGTTCATTCCTAACCTCATTCTTACCTCATTCGGAAAAGATAACTGAATCACAAAAAGTTTTTGCGAAATCTATTTCTGTTGAGAAACTTTATCAGGTGTCCATATCATCCACATTAAGTCATCAGCTATCTCAAAAAAAGATTTCATTTTAGATACAAACATGGAATTTAAATTATTAATTTAGTATATAATGTCGCCTGCTGTGGCCCAGTTGGTTTGAGCTTGCTCTACCGATCACGCAGGTCTGGGTTCGATTCCCGGTCAGATCATAGTGAATTTGAGAATTATTCAATTCAAAGTTGTGATCGAAGACTGGGTGTTTGTGATATCAATTCACATCATTTCCTCTCCTCCCATTCTTCTGATCCTTTAATAACTGGGTGTAGCAATAGCGATTAGCCAACCACTAGTCCTGTTCTAACCTTATCTTTCTTTCCCTACTACTCACATTGAAAGAAGCGATGTTGACCTCCAGTGAATTTGAGAATTATTCAATTCAAAGTTGTGATCGAAGACTGGGTGTTTGTGGTGTGAATTCACATCATTTCCTCTCCTCTCATTCTTCTGATCCTTTAATAACTGGGTGTAGCAATAGCGATTAGCCAACCACTAGTCCTGTTCTAGCCTTATCCTTCTTTTCCTACTACTCACATTGAAAAAAGTAAGGTTGACCTCCATTAGGAGGCCATATGTTATACATTGGGAGCGGACGTTATTATTATAATAATAATAATAACGTTCGCTATAAGTGTCGGTGTATAATTTGGTAGAAATCCTTTTTTATTAACAAAATATTGTTTTTACAAATTTAATTAAGTAAACAATAATTTTCATTGTGACGCAAGCGAGCGCTCTGATTCATGTTTATTTTGTTGCCGTGTAATATCCCTGTCTCCCGTGAAACATAAAACTTTAAAATACATCTTAAAGTTTACAGACTGAGCCGCATGTTTGCATAAACAAAAACGAGTACTGACGCATTCGCGATTTATTACGAGAAATACTTTTTAAAATAGATGTCTCAATTTTGCTTTTTAGATTGGTTACTAACTGTAATTAAAATACACAAACGTATTATAGCACTTGAAGATATTATTGTTTTAAGATAAGTAATATAAATAACATTTAAAAATATTTCAGAGGAAACCATTCATCATAATTATTAAATTAATATCGTAGTGTTATTTATTAATAACCATGTCACGCTTTCTTAAAATTATTATTAAAAATCCCGAATATAGAAAAAAAATAGTTTTAATACTTTCGATGGTTTCGGCGGTAACTTTGTGAAAGTTCATTTTAATATAAAATTTAAAATAACTTTGATTATTCCACGTATTGTGCTACTAATTGTGACACGTGTTTCGCCTCTTTCAGAGGCATCTTCAGACTTACTATCGCAAGTTTTGCTTAAGTAATGAAGCAAGATTGATCATAAAATTTGAAGCAAGTTTGCTTTATTTCGATTCTATCAACCCCTCCTTGCTTCCATTATAAGGAAAAAAACCCAAACTCCAATTTGTAATTTCATAATTTACAAATTTTAGAAACACGTGTCACAGTTAGTAGCACAATACGTGGAATAATCAATGTTATTTTAAATAGTTTTATATTATTTTGAGCCGCAGCTACGCAACTTTGATAAAAAAATCATAATAAAATAAAATAATTCGTCTATTTCACATATTTATATTATATTTTATTAACATTGTTATAAAGTTAGTGAAATTGGCAGTTTTCACATTTTAGATCAGGGGTACCCAACCCAAATCGTTTGATGTGTCAAAAGAATATTACTGAATATAAGAAATAATTTAATAATAGTTTATTACCTTATAATTAATGTGACACCTGTAATTGTATATTTTTTGATATCTTTTTCATACCAACTGGTAATTTAGTCGATGTACATTGCAGTTGATTAGTCGTGTTATCATCGAGCGACCTGATGGAACACTTTGTTTTTAGTACATTTAATTTAAAAAATAACGATTCGCAGCGATATGTAGTCCCAAATACTGCTGTAATGCAGATTGCCAGTCGTTTTAATTTTGGAAATTTATCTTCGAGCATATATTACTGATAAAACTTAAGCTTATAACAATCTTACACGCACTGTACCCTATGCTTAATTGCAGTTGCTTCATTTGTAAATTTTGATGCGTTGATTCCACCTCCTCGTTAAATAGAGTTAAAAACTTTGTTTTTAGGTATTGTATGAATACCAAAATACAAAATAAAGAAAGCTTAGAACTTCAATTGTTCAACTTCAGTTATTGGGTTGGCCATGCCTGGCTTATAGTGTTAAACAGACTTCATTTTTTGGCTCAAATTTCACAAAGCTGCTCTACAAATTGATAATTATAAATACACAATAAATTATAATATTCCGCATATTGTTTACGATACAATAGTATGTTTGGAATTTTCTATACCTTAAATAACATTAAAAGATTGTTTTCATATGCTCTAGAAAAGGCTTATCAGAGATTTTTAAGAAGTAATGTTAGTTTTTTTATATATTTTTATTTCTAGCAAACCCATATTCATTGCTTCACTTCGATATTCTGTTGATTTGGTGTAAATTGTAATAAATGTTTATTCTGGTAAAAGCGTGATTCTAATTAATTTTCTTATAATTTTCAGAAGAAGCTACATGCTGAAGAATATGTAAAATTAACTGTTTTTTACATTATAAAATTAAAAAATAATATAAAATTCAAATTTCAATTAGTAATATAAAATTTATTAACTTATGATTCGACAATAAATAAAAAAACTAAATATATTATATATATAAAATTAAAAATATGTATTAAAAAATCACAGGCCTACGTTACTCATGACGCTCGAATACAAAACGAACCGCTCCGAAAAAGTCCGAATATAAACTAAAATTATTATCAAGAATAAAAATTAGAAATATTCATTTATAAAATTAAACTAAGTCAATTTTTCTACAATTATAAATAATTATTATACAGTGTGCTTCCGATTTGATAACTGCTTATGATATTTATAAAAATTCAAAATTAAGTATAAGTGTTTTGTAAACGATTAATATTAGATCATTTTGATGTCATAATTGAAAATTAATTATTATTAATACTCTGTGAAAAAGAAGTTTTTGGTGATAATCGATTGTGAAGAACGTAGTGCAAATTTAAATAAACGAAAGTGTTAATTTTTTATACTACAATTCTACTTCACTATTTCGGTTTAAAGAACTCATCTAAAAACGCGTGTTGTGATTATTATGATAGTTTCTACGGGATCGAGATACAGTGAATAAAATTCAAGATGACTTCAAGAGAAGTGGAATTGACCGGTGGATCACCATGGGGATTCAGAATGCACGGAGGCTCGGATGTCAATCAGCCATTGAGAATATCAAGGGTAAGTTTTCGTAATATTATTCTTTCATAAATATTTTACATGATTCTCTATAAGTTTTATGCAAAGGCTGTCAAAAGCTTTGTAGTGCTGGCGCATTTGAGTTAACCCAAAAACGAGAGCATATGCTTGTGTCATTGAAAATTACAACCTTTTCATCGATTATCAACATAATAGTTATCAAAATAATATATGTCTCCAAGATGTAAATTGAATTATTATTACAGAGAAAAAATTGCAATTTCATCGGTGACAAATTCGACAGTCGATATTTTATGAAATAAATTGATTGACATTAATAAGTGTCATCGTTGAAGAAGCATTTCATCGGATGATCTCAAGCAATACAAGTATTGCAAAAGAAGTTCAAAAAACTAAAAATAAAAAAACTTTGAATTGAAATCGTAATACTGGAAAAGTTAATCACAATCGGTATTTCAATATTTCATATAAAAATATATATCATAAAGTGTGATTACCGATTTCTAAATCATCATTAAGTGACAGCAGTTATAAAAGATTTAATTTTTTATCAAACAATTTTACTAAGTTAATATGTAATGTTTCTTCTATTCATTAAAAGTTTGATTTAAGTATATTTTCGATATCAAAAAATCAGTATTTCTGTTTTGAAAAAACACTACTACAGTTTCAGTAATATTGATATCAAAATCGTACTAGGAGGCAAATCGAAAAAATTAAAAAATAATATACCTAAAATGAGTGGAATAATAATATTTTTTTATTATAGAATTATAGTTTTTAAAATTTTATTCTTAATCTAAATAAATCAAAGTTTAATAAAAAAATATACGATTCGTTCATTATCAAAAGATATTTTCAATAATCGAAAGCCAACTACTTACTCTATGTCGAGATCACCGGATTTTATTATACAGCATATACACTAATCTTGTCGGTTATGAATGAAAACGTAATCTACCTCGTCGATATAGTCATTTAGAAAAATAATAAATACTAAACAATTATCTAATTTTCAATCTATAAAATATTATTAAATGACATAAGTTTATTGTTAACTCGTTCAATTGAAAATAATTTGATGATTGATTAAAAAAATACACTTATACAAGTATTTTTCCTGCTATAAGAATTTCAAATACTCTTATCATTTACTTTTTAGTGTAATTTATATTTTAAAAATTCAAACGAATTTATTACTAATACAAATACAAATGCAAAGCCACAAATCCACGGCCTTTCCCTTCAAAATTTTAGCTTTAATAATGTAAAGAATTACTTTTTATTGTCGACAAATATCAAATAAAATAGAATACTGACATATTGACAGCGCCAAATTTTTACAAATGGATAGCTAGGCATGGAGCATACAATATTTTTGTGTATGTATTATATATATATGACATGAAAAAAATAAAGTAAAAAAGCATGTCACCAAAATGGAAGCAGCTTTCAATCCGTTGAGCTTTTCAGGATTTCCCGTACGTGAATGCTTTATTCATAGAGCTTTTTCGCTTCACTACAGCTAGCTTAAAGCTGGAAGCTCATTTTCTTGGCTCGATTGTCATAGAACATAAAACAAGACAATTTGCACTAACATTGAGTGCTTTTAATATACAATCACAAAGACTGGGTTTTCTGAAAGCTTTTATGAGATTATGCGGCAAGTTATTGAGTGATTTTTCACTAAATGAAAAGTGACCAAAAGGAATATATGTTTAAAAAATATAAATTTACACAATTGATCGCAAAATGATTAGACTTTGGTTCAGAATTGTCGTAGGGAAGAGTTATAATAATAAAGAATGTGGAATAAGTACAAAAAAACTTTTTTATTATTATAAAAAGGCTATTTATATATGTACTAAAAATAATCTTTAAAAACTAAGCCCAGAGTTATGATACATATATCAATGCCGTATCTAACATATTATTAATATATCTCGTTGATGCATTAATTTCGTAGTATTGAGTATAGACCAAAGGAATAATAATAAAAAAATATTATGCTTTCTGATTTGTCTAGGCTTCCTTAAATGTTAATACTATACTAATTTTAAGGGTTGCACTGCAGAATTGTTGTTGCTGAAAGAATTTATCTAAAACAAACATCAAGACATCAAGAAATAAGTATCATAGAATAAATTACATGCTTACAAAATTAATTGTATTTTATTTTACAGGAATGAATGTTATGAGTAAACAATTTATAAGAAAAAATCTTTTTATTTTAATTTTAAATAAAAAAATTGACTATTTCCAAGTCAAACAAAATTTTGCTAATTTTTATTTAACGTGACAACCTAATAAAACTGTAAATAGTTAAGCTATCACCATATAATAAAATCAGTCTTGGTTTTTATAATGCGAGTAAATTTTTTAGTGATTTACTTTTATTACACTAAGGAAAGTCGGCCATGATCTGATTTCTACGTGATTTCGTTATAATTATTCAGTTGAATTAAAGATTGTACACATTCAGAAAAGTTGATAAAGATACTAACATTATTTTACAATGAAAAAAAATGAATTTCCTCGAGTATCATGGCATCAACAAATTTCTTAATGTAAATAAGTAAAAGATGTATTTATAATCTTTCGTTTAAGGCTTGGTTAAATGAGCTTCAGTCTTGAAATAGAGTCCCGGAAGCGTCCTTTGTTAAATATCAACAGGACACTGGAGACGAGAAGGGTTCATTGGTATTTATTTAACATTTCAAAGGATTGTTTACGCGATACGCGTTATTGCTTTGTTGCAAAATGTTAAAAACATCATTATTCCGCGCGGAAATTTCAAAGGAAAACATTTATTGTTTGTCTGGAATAATACAATATCAAATGGGATACCCTTAGATTTTATAGTGACATTGTTGGAATTTCCGCTTCCAATGAAGAATATTTGACCGCCTTATTCACTTTAGAAATTTTAAATACATTCAGGAGTAAATAACTTTTAACCAAAATTAAAGTTGATTACTTAGTAATTCATTAATTGTCACATCTAGTTTAATCCACTGGAGAATTTTTTTTCCACCTGTATAGATGGTGAATTTGTCGGATATGTAGCGAAGTGGTCAATGCTTTCAGGAGTTCGTTCTATTCCATTACAGTGTCGAATAGTCTCAATCCCAGAATTGACACATATCAGTTAATCGTTTTGTAATTTGAATTTAAATATTGTATATCGTGTCCGAAATGTTAAAATATTCTTCTACTCATTTGATACTTCACGAACTATCGATATGTTCCAAGTGCAATTCTTTTATCATTATTCTCTCAGAAGATGACAAGGTAAATGACTTAATAAAACTACCAATTCTCGTATTAGCAAATACCATTAAGATACTCCATTATAAATCCAATTAATATTTGGCATGGATATTTTTTACTTAATTATTATTCGCTCCCAATATGAAACATATGACCTTCTAATGGAGATATCACAAACAAAAGTTTTTCTACAAGAACTGCTTTTTACTCAGTTAATCAACCTTTTTTTATTAAGAAAATAGTAGGGATAGAAAAAGGCAGAACTAATGGTTTTTTAATCGATCTCTATACGCCCCATTATTCTAAAATTGGAAGGGTGGTAAGGAGTTTTTAGAATCAAAAACAACCATGCCTTTGAACAAAAATCAATTGAAAAAGTGCTGGAAATCGAACACGTGAGATCCATCACGGAAGTCAATGATGTTGAACACTGCAGTTGACACATTTTAATATTTATAATTAGAGTATATATAATAAATTGTACACATGACTTCAAATGAAAGCTCTACCACACTTAAAACATTTTCCGAAATCAAATTTGTAAGCAAGAAAAAAACACGATTCTTATGTTTTTATCGCGTGCTTTTGATAGCATGCACTTTACTTGCGAACAATTTTATGTTAATTCTCTTCTGATTTAGTGAACTTTTGAAATTATTGAGAAACTTTATCGCATAGCAAATTATATGCATGCTTGGCTTGCGTGGGTGTGAAAAAGATTTTTTGTTCTCAAGCACTGGGAACAAATTATTACAATTTTAAACGCATGTAAGTTCTCCCACCGAAAGAATGTTTAGTGTGGTAAAAAAGCCAAATATTTAGTTCTACTTGAATTATTAAATGAATATTTTGCTGAAACTATGTTTTATAACTCTTATGGAATCAGAAACTCTCCTCTTTTATCTTATTATGATGGAGTAACGAAATATGGATACAAGAAAAAATATTGTTCATGATAGGCTAAAGAAGAATATATCAAAATTAATCATTCAGGTTGTTCATCTTTTTTTTTAAAAACTTTTAAAAATATACTTATTCAATAAAACCACTCTCTAATTGTTTTTAAATTTTTATGACATTCAAAATTGTATCTACTATTAAGGCTTAACACTCTTCTTAAAGGGTGTATTCTGCAATGTAACGACGTTAATCGTTGTAATTTTTGGCAGGGTTGTCGCCAGAAGAAACTAAAAAGACTTAATTGCATGCACTGCAGTGTGCTGAATGTTAAATTCAATTATGAAATGAAAAGTAACAGCTTCTACGAAGTGAGTAATATTCTCTTTCCACAAGGCGCGGTAAAGTATTTGAATGCCTTAAATAAATTGTCCAACATTCAACCAAATCGGCATGACTGGTAGGGCTTACATATCCAACCGATTTTCGTATCTTCTTAAGCAATTTTTTCTGCTCGTTATTTGTATCTGGACATTTCTAAAGAATATAGACAGCATCCTAAATCATATTGCTAACCATCTAGTGTGACTAGGGCATCCAATCTCGAACCTTTTATTGATCTCAGGATTTCGGGATTCATAATTATTTCGGGATCTGGGCTCTCGGGATCCAGTGATTGATACGTGGCAAAAAAGTGAGGAATTGAGGGATTCCAAAATAATTTCTTCACTCTTCTTTTAGCTCGATGATTTGAAAAAATTGTTAATCGATAGATTCTACAATTATCGAAAAATCTGACAGCTTTTTTTTACCTCGTTTTTCAAAAAACGTACCGTTTTTAAGACCATACATTATGAGTTACTATTGCCAATTAGTCCAATGCAAATGGACTTTTTTAAAACTCTACTTACGAATTTTCACGTACTATTGTGAATCATAAATCATGTGATTAAAACTAACACAATCCCGGGATTACGGAATCGCAAATCTGGTCGGGATCCTAGGATTGGAAACCCCTATTGTGACGCCAACTTTTACTCACCTGGATGAATTATATCATATTTGCGAACCCTTCATTTTTCTATAAGCACTTGTAACTAAGTTATGTTTTATCTCATATGATACAAATCAATCAAGTGATATTGAAATGACAAAACAAATGTGTTCGCATTTAGTATATTGTGTTACTCGTAATTTTCTACCAAATTTAATCGTTGTCATAAATCGTAAAATTGTTTTTTACCTTTTCAGCGTATTTTTGGGTATGATGCAATTTTTGAAAATGCCTCATATACAATTTCTTAAATTTAAACACAAATCATTTTTACTCAATATTTTCACAATGTTTAATTAATTTATATCGAGGTATGTCTAAGAAAATGCACTTTGTTTCAGCAGCGGTACAGTCTATCTCTAGAACAAATTCTTCAAGTGAGTTTTAAAAACATTATATGTAATGTTTTATTTTTATGCAACTAACAATTATTAAGTGCTAACCGTTTGTTTTCACCGAATTACTAACATATTTTGAATTTAAATAACGCCTCAGTAAGTCAAAGTTTCTGCGGCACGAAAATCTAATTTTTGAGATTACAAAAAAAAATAATACCTTGTGACTTTGTAATTCAGATTTCAAGATTTAAGAAAAATTTGTCACAGCTTATATTAAGAACCATTGTATTGTCATAATCTACATTATCGACAAGCAGTGAATTCACTTTCAAATTATGAAACGCAATTTATAACTGTCATTATATTATTGTTTCACCAACCTTTCGACGTTCAAGGTTTGTTATACAAATTAAAAACTCTCTTTTTACTTTTAAATATCAAAAAAATATAGTGTAAGTGAACTTTAATATTATTTACGTATGGGGAAAATGTGTGAAAACCGATAAAATTATATCACCGCAAAAATGTTCCATTGATATTCAATCAAAACATAAAACGTTTTATTTAAGAATCAAACCATCGACAATTATTAAATACCTATATTGAGATGACTGATATTTTTTCTATGCTTTCATTTTAATTGAATAATATTATATATATTAACTAATTTATAAAAATATTGATGTATTAAGTCCTGATTTTTATTGTAATTATATTTGTCAAGTGCATGGTGAATTGGTGTCAGCTGTAATGTCATGTACTGCAATTTTGATTTGAAACAATAAATAAACGAATTATGTTGAATTTTTCTCGGTACGTCGGAATGTTTATAAATAATGTTTAAGATCCTCTGGCTCACACACGTAAAAAAATAACTATCAGCGATATATATTTATTATCCATTCGCTGAAAAATATTATCTGACTTTGCACACTTATTGCTAAAATTAAAGTATCATATTATTTGGGCGTTGAATAATACTTTTTAAGGTCATGCCTTATCATTTATTTTTATTTTGTAATTGTATTATATTTATAATATTATTATCAAGTGAAATTCTCTCTAAATATTTCATGGAAATATTTTGTTTTGATATGTCAAACCTTCTTAATGTATGTGGAAATTCACTTAAAAGAACAAAACAATTATAAGTGACTTTAATAACTGTTTTTTTAATAAAGAAACTGAAAAAATTTTCATCATAATCTTTTAAAGTATATTTAATGAAGAATAAATTAAAATTTTCATAAAAAAGATGGTTAAATATAATATAAAAAATATGTGTAAAATCTTTTTAGTGAAACAATAAGTAAAGGTTTTTAAATTACAGTAATAATAAAATATTATTTCGGTTAAATAAAAATACATCAAACGATGCTTTAAATTTAGTAAAATATTCCAATTTCAATACAGTTTATTAATAGCGTGAATTGATGTGAAATAATGACGAACAAAATTTTCAAACGTTGGCAGTGGTTGGTTTTGAAGTAGAAAATTTTGTTTCCTGTCAAATGCCATAATTAGAACAAAATTATTTTCGAATATGCTTCAGGTTTGATATTCGAATCTGATAAACAAATACAAAATGGCGAATTGAAAATTGAAAATTTTACTCCTGTTACATACATCTATATTTATAATACATTGGCGTGGATGGCGGACGTTATTTTATAGTAAAACTAGCTGGCCCGACGAACTTCGTACCGCCTCAGAATCAATAAATGTTGTGTTGGCT